>JAUIMM010000004.1:9167500-9217500 GCA_031769625.1 Taudactylus pleione
GATACACTCAGATATATAAATAGATTCGCTTTGGGCCTTAACATGCAACTGCAAGTTCCTTCCAACCGCTCCAGCCCTTGAGAAGATCTCATTATGTGAGGAGTGAAGTGGCTCTGCGGGGAGCATTATGGAAATATGTAGCTTTGATTTAATGAGGCTGTTCACACTAGTGGAATATCAACTTTAAGGAGAGAAGTCTGCCCAGGGTGTCCGAGCATCCAAAATGAAAATTGCCAATTTTGATTATAGGAACTGGGCTTTCTTCAGCGAAATCACTTCAGGTAACAGATATATAACATAGATCGTATGCACCAAGAACAATGTTTTATGTACCAAGCCTCATATCTGTCTCTCCTAATGACTTCCCTTAGCGGGTTGTTAGTACTTGACAGCAGGTCTCTATGCGGGGAACTTTCCTCCAATTCTACATTCAAAGGAGGTCCATCAGAGAACATGATTGGCAATTTTCGTCATAATCTACACATTATTAGCATCAGAATTGACACGGCAATAACACTGCTAGTTTGTGATGTGCTTTTCAAAGTTCAGGGAACTCCCTGCAGGAACCGGGGCTTGAGAAAGCAAATTGGTGCTGCCCAATGGTAACCAAGCGAGGCAGATGCGCGAATATACCTCGTGTTACTGTGGGATATAATTAATCATGGTACCTAGGCAAAACTTGGAAACAAAAAAAAAATCATATGCCCCACTTTAATGCTGTGATGCATGCCCTAGCTCAAGATTCAAGTATTTTCCAGATACAAAGAAATGAATCAAAGTAATATAAAGTTTGATAGACCGAGCGGCCAGCCTACAAAAATAAGGCCATAAGTAAATAAAACACCAGTATGTGACCACATAATGAGATAAAAAAATAAAAATAATAAAAACAAATATAAAACATTTAAACTAAAATTAAACACGAAAGTTCGAAAATTCTAATTTGATTTTTTTTTCAGCAGACTCAAAGAAAACATCATTCGGAAACCATCATTTCCAAAAAATAATCCTATAGGTATATGTGTAAACTCGTCGTATTATATTAGCATGATGTGCTCAGTACCAGTTTCTGTTTAGGTCAGGTCCCTTTTCATTGTACAGACAGTAGCTGGATGTGTAATTACGGATGTGGACATAACTTGTGTACTTGGGAGCAGAGAGGGGTTTTTTTTATTTTATTTGTTTGTTTTTCTGTTAATTAAAAATAAAATAACAATAAAATCGCCCTTGTTTGTTGGTGATGGCTGACATACGACCAGTCCTCTCTGCAAAGATCAGTGCAGGCCTTGGGGGGGTGAGGGGGACTGGGGCACAGTTATCTAGTCAAAGGGCTCTCCTCCCTCTGCTCAGGCACCGGGGTGACCGAGGTCTTGCTGAGCACAGCCGCGGAGTAGGGGAGGAAGCTGCTCTCTGGCCTCTGGGAGGCCGCGGTGCAATGGAAATCCGAGCCCCTGCTAGCCGAACCCAGGGCCGACGCCGTCTGGCTACTGTGACAACTGAGGCAGGAGCAGGGAGCGGATCCTTGAGCAGAGGCCGCGGCGGCGGCTGCTGCTGCAGCGGCGGCGGCGGTGCTATTGATCCCGGCGGGGGACTGGTAGAGGCCCGGGTGCCTGAAGCTGCAAAGTAGTTCCGGCCTGGAGTAGGGGTGCGAGAGGGCGCGGAAGGTGTCCAGGGGCCGGATGGAGGTGGCGAAGGGCGAGGCGGCGGCAGCCGCCCCGGATGCCGCTGCGGCCGCCGCCGCCGCTGCTGCGGTCACCCCGACGTGGGGGTAGTAGTGCAGAGGCACGTGGGAGTGGAAGGGGTAAGGAAGGCTGCCGGTGGCCGCAGCGTGCGTCATCATGTAGGTGTAGAAGCTGGGGTCCGCGGGATGGGGCCAGGACATGGCCAAGCGCTGCCTCTTGTCCTTCATCCGGCGGTTCTGGAACCACACCTAGTGCAAATGGGGGGTGGGGGGGGGGAGAAGGAGACATGATTACACTTTTCCCCTGATCATAGATAGACAAGCTCTTGACAACAGGTCTATAATGCATAGCATGTGAGAGAGAGGGAGGATGGTGGTCTGCTAATATCCTATTTCACCTATCACACTAGCAAAGGTAACTGGTCAAAGATGGTTTTGTGGGTGTATAAAAAAAACTACTGTTACTATGGATGGCTGTCAGTCATTCTTGGGATTGAACATTGAAGTCGTCCCTAAAGACTGTATGGCCTTCTGAAATAGGAGACTGATGGAAGTCTCCTCAGCATGCTGTGGGCACTAGCACAATACCCTTGTAGTTTACAGGACACGTTGCTATATAAAACTTTTACATGTTGCCACCAGTCGCTTTTCAAGCAAACGAAGCTCACTAGGTTTTTCTTACAAAACGTTAATTTTTAACAGTCTAGTTCCACAGCTCATCTTGCCATATTTTCCATGTAGTCCCACACTTATGGAAATGGGAAAAAAAAACAGGTGTAGCAGAACAGGCTTAGTTGATGGTTGAAAATGTGCAGTAAAAGGTATATTGCTTGTGACATCATATAGTGAAGAATTATTGGTGCAATTCTGCAGTCTAATTAGTGTTCATCACTTCTGTGAAGTGGTCGAAAAATGATTGGAGAATTTCACATTTATAAGTAGAAAGTCATTAGTTTATTTATATAAATCCAGATTTAAAAAAAAACGCTGATCGTTTTAACTATTGAATTATAGCAAATTCTGCAATCGATTATTTTTATATGTGAGTCACTAAATTGTCAGTTACATGGACAGCGCTTATTAATATAAATGACAACAAAACAATCATATATCAGGAAGATTAACATTGTAAAGTATCTTTTACTGAGGAGTAACAGTAATAAGAGCGCACCGTTCTGACATATATAACTATCATTTTTTACATTTTATCCTTGAAACTGCCTTGTCGGGCAACCATATAATTTTAATCTGCTAGCCATGATATTGTATAATGTCTCACAGCACATTACAGGTTTATTGGCACACGTAGTAATACACATGTAATTACACTGTACAGTCGCTCACACATTTCCAAATATTTTTGAATACAGAAACTGGAACTAATGTCCGACTGTGCCCATTACATTATATAATTCCATAAATTACGGTGTACTCCGTGTGTTGGATGTATTTCTGCTTTTTTATTTTTACATTATTTTTTTAGAACCTTTTAGATATAGTACTACAATGAATTAATCTATAAAATCCTAAAAGCGTTGTACAAATGACCATGGGGCTGCTTATTGTTCAGATGTAGAATGTATCATTGGAATGCTAATATGAAACAGAGTGTAAGGTGGTCCCATGTCTCTTACCTTGATGGTTGTCTCTGGGAGGTTGAGGGCAGCTGCAAGCTCACATCTCCGAGGCCGTGACACATAATTCTCTCGGTAGAACTCTTTCTCCAACCTGCCTATTTGCTCTCGAGTGAATGCTGTCCTGTATCGACGCACCTGGTCAGCAGCTGAGCTGGAGCTCCCCACGGGATTATTGCTATTGAGGCTGCCTAATCCAGAATTTGCAGAGGAGCTGGTGGTACTGGCCACTGAGCCACTGTCTGCAGCCACACAAGCAGGAAAAATACTTTGTCAGTCATATAGATAAATAAAACCTTGTCAAACACATGATACAGCTCCACTAACCTATGTGTTGTGGGAGTTTAATAATTGCCTTTCAAGTTTCTTGCAAAAATGTAAAAATAATGGAAAAGAATAAGATGCACAAATAAGGGGCTAGATGTACATACAACTGCAGAACATTTACTGTATAACATATTTACTGATGATAAAAATAACAATAACAACTAGCCACCACTTTATATTTGATTTGGAGATCTTTGTGTTAATGTGAAACATTTGGATGAAATGTTTTCTGTGGGGTTCTTTATAGTTCATACATACACCATAAGATTGTATTCCATATTTGGTTAACCCTAATTGTACTTTCATACAAAACCCTCATCATTAAATAAAACAGTTGCATGTGGATATAACACGCATTTTGTTTACTTATGTGTTCTGAACCTAAAATGTCACTTCTGATAAATATACATAAAAAAATCAATATGATGGTAGATTTATATTTATAATCGTTATGTGGAAAATGCTTATACGAAGTAAAACAGGGCTGTATAAAGATTTGTCGATTCAGGTAACAGCTATGATAGCGTCATAATACAGACGCATAAGGTAACTTCATTGTACCTAATACATTTTCAGTGTATTTTAAATTATGTAGTAACACAGACAGCACTGTTCCTATTACGTTATGAGTGCTATTGAATTTAATAGGAGAAAACAAAGTAATTGATACCTTTTAGCCTTATCATCCGTGTATTTACTATACTAATGTCCTATAAAAAAATATAGTCTTGCTTGAAATTATTATATTATATCAATATTTCAGCCTGATGTTAATACTTTTGTTTGTTTGTTAGATCAACAAACATGGAAGTTGTGCCACTGAAGCATAGATCATGATAAAAGCACATCAGCCCTTTTTACATTTTGTATCCCAGGTATTAATGCCTAAATGACTTGTGCAAAGAAAAATAAAAACAAAAACATCGTCTTATGGGCTTTCTCCTTTTATGTTTCAGTTGTATAAATTTTGTTTTACCTATATCTGTAGTAGTAAAAGTATGAAAATTGTGACTGCACCAAATGAATGTGTATTTATTTTTTTAAATACATATTTTTTTCTTCAATTGGTGCTCACGTATCTCACATAAACAATGCTAATTTGCATGCAATCTATAAATATGATTGTATTTTGGCACCATGTGGAAATGCTTAGGCGCTGTGCTTCATACACACTGATGTTGCTTGTCAGGAAATTATAACATGTGCTGTCATCTTTTTACATGTATCTATAAGAATATAAACAAAACAATCGCCAGTCTGATTTCGCAGGAGAGTGCGGATAAAAGGTACCTTTGTTGATGCTGTCCTTCAGCTGGCTGCCACTCAGGCTATTCGGGGAGCGCAAGGATGAACACCCCACCTCAACATCACTGCTCATATCTGCTTCCGAAACAACTTCCGAATACTGGCTTATCTTCTTCCCTCTGTCACACCCGGAGATGTCTGAAGCGTTGTTACTTTCACTGATGGGATGATGGATGCTGAACAAATTGTCTATTTCAAATCTGCCTTTGCTCGGTAGGTCCCCTATAGATCCATGCATGGAGGAAGAAGTTAGTCTGGGACTCAAGCGGGCAGCATGATGTGCATTTTCCAAGGCCTCTAACACTGCATTCCCAGCTGAGTCGGATAAATTGGAAAGCCTTTTGCCTGTGGTTGGGCTGTGCAGACCTCTTTCCATGAGAATCATCTCTTTTCTTATCCTTTCCATCATCTCAGCTTTGTGAAGAGGAGTAAAAAAAAAAAAAAAAAAAAAAAAAAAGTCAAAGCAGAAAGACTGGTGCTGTAGTAATGATGATCTGCCTGCAGCAGGGGCCAATTCACATTTAGCCTGGCACTGTCTCTAAATACTATCTTCTGTTTTTTAGCGTGGCGTAAAAATTGTGGGATGCCAAAGCGATGGAATGACTGGTCAAAATGACCCATACATCCTTCCCAGCCAGAAATGTCATTCATCAAAAACTAGGGCTCGTCATTAAGGTATGAATGACGCTGTTGAATAATCATTTATTGTAACAGTTTTATAAGCAAATAAATACAGGCTCCTGTCACTTGGCAGTGAAGGCGGGTTCTGAGCAGACAAATATATCCAGGTAGAGAGAGAGACAAGGAATGAACTGTTACGCTCCTGATCAGATCTTGCTTCAATTGCTGTGGGGTTTGGCCTCTGGGGTGAAATTGACAGTCTGATTAATAAAACGAGCTAAGCAACATTTCCCGTTCATTTAGGGGCATCATTATGCTGATTTTTGTTTCGTTGGCTTTTAGGTCCTAATGATGTTGGCTTTTCCCTTTTCTTTTTCTTTTTTTTTTTTGTGTTGTTTTCTTCTTCTCGATGGGTAAATCAGCATTATTGCAAAAGAAAAAAAAAGTGTACTTTCATCCTTAATAAAAGAAAACTGACTAAATAAAAACATGTATCTGCATTTTATTTCTACCTAATATGTGTGTTGCATTACTTTTCCAATGAAGTGGCACAATACTGCTATTATGGTTTCTCCTATCTTTCTGGATGGCTTTTTATGTCATTTTCAACAAAAGTGCCCACTGCCCTCTTTATACTTACAGTAAGTAGAGCCACATCAGCCTGTCTTTGTTATACAACACAATCATAAACACATATTCTGGTCAATATTTTTCGCGAATTGTTGCCAATAATTGCAGTGATTTTTTTTTTCCTTTACGTGCTACAGAAATAGTCTTTCAGGCAAATGAATGCATAGTCTATAGCTCTCTCACTGTGGTTCTAATAGGTAACGAAGGGGTCTTGTTACATAACACAATGGACATTACATTTGATGTGAAGATTAGCACAGACATAATGATGGTTTGGCTGAAGTCTTACGAATTGCTTATCAATAGATGTCATCAATATTCCGTCTCCTGCAAATTGAGATTTTCTTTCAGTTTACAGCGTGATTATGCCAACTTTTGCAGACGTATGTGTTAAATATTGTCGGGTTTTCTTATGCTATAGTATAGAACAGACATCAGAAAACAGAGTGATGCTTCTTAATGCCTTTGATGACAGCAGTTAAAGTGAAAATGCATGGCTATTCCCAGAATATACAGCCGTCAGTCGTTCGAGATGCTGGAGAACTGAGATGATTGTTGTTGAAGTGGCCACTTGAGTCATATTTAATTTCCAGTGTCTGATGACTAAAAAGGAAGACACCAACTATCTTATCGCTGTCGTTTGGCGCCCCCATCAGTTTGTTTTTAAGTACTGCTGTGTCAGAAAAAGTGAGGACATAAACTGTTATCTAAGATAAACTAGTTTCAGTTGAGAACGCGTTTCCTTTTGAAGTTAAATCACACATATATCTCACAACAAACTTGACATTGAATTACAGTCCAGTTGTACAGAATACATTTTAATAAAAATAAAAAGTATACTGTATGTCTGACAAGATGACAGACCGTTTATCAAGTTGGAGAATAAAGGTACATCTGACTCTCGGTCAGGTTTAGACAGCATGAGGATTGCCAGCTGTTGGGGAAGGTTCAGCATGACAATCAGAGGCAATGTTTTCTGCGGATACCACAAGTTGCTTACACCATTTTATTTAGTTAATAATATAATTAAAATAAATCTGGTGCTGTACTCACAGCAACTAATTAAATAACAACTCTCTCGTAGGACAAATGAAAACCTACAGCTGATTGTTTCCTATGACCCCCTGTAGATCATTCCTTTTTAAATCAGTCATTGTAACTGTCTTTCAGACATCTATTTGCTGATGATTACTTTTCAGTATTTATTATCACTTTTTGATAGTAAAACTAATTGTGTTATAACACAACAGTTTATTGCTGTTATGTGAAAGTTTGAATTGTACAGATTACTTATATATCTCATCCCCTGTCAGAACATCAGACTCATGATATCATTCACTGCATTAGTACTTTGCAAGTGGCCTTTGTTCTCTTCACATAATAGCGTCCTGCTGAGACCACCAACACTCCAATTAAACGTGTACGTGTGTATGTATGTATATATGGATGCCGGTATGTATGTGCGTGTATGTGTATATATATATATATATATACACAAATGTGACCTTTCATTCAAATATAATATGGTATTATTGTATATGGTAATAAAAGAACTATCTCTTATCTATCTATCTATTTCCTATCTATCTATCCTAAATATCTCTATCTCTCTCGTATCTCTCTCTCTCTCTCTCTCTCTCTCTCTCTCTTTTCCCTCTCTCTCTCTCTATCTATCTCTATCCATCTCTCTCTCTCTCTCTCTCTCTCTCTCTCTCTCTCTCTCTCTCTCTCTCTCTCTCTCTCTCTCTCTCTCCCTCTCCCTCTCCCTCTCCCTCCCTCCCTCTACACGGAGCTCACCTAATACCATTTACAATAATACCATATTGATACCATATTATATTTTAATGTAGGGTCACATTTGAAAACTATTATTGTGGAATGGGCATAATGTCGCCTAAGTGCAACTTTGCAATGGATTTTTTTCTAAGCAGATCCTTATCTTATCTCATATGGAATTAGAAGTTCTGGTTTATTACAAAACCATGCAAACGTTCATGATAAAAGGTCTGGCAGTAATGTGGTATGCAACTCTAATACTTCAAGATATTTAAACAAAAGAGGCACATTTACTTTCTCAGGTGACTTCCAGAGATCTATACTAAATATTTGTTCTATGGCAAACTACAGGTGTTTGAAGGTGTAGTTGTAAAAGCCCACTTTTATGGCAGATAATAAATCCTCAAAACAACATCCCATGATGCTCCAGAACAAAATACCTGTTTACTTGGAATAAGCAACCCTTCTTTGCATGTTCACTTAGTTTACATACACTGTTGTCGGCGCATAAAGAATTCATTTGTGTAATAACAAATGACTGTTAAAGTGTAATTTTGTCCTTTACTGTAGAAGCTTTGAGTCGAGTCTGCGTAGAGTCTTGTTTACATTGCTGAAACCACTGGAATAAATGCTTACAAAAACTAAGGCGGTTTGAATAGTGGGTAATTCCCCATATGAATAAACTGCAATTAAAGCACTTAAAATAATCTGTTAACATTGCTAATCATGTTAATTATATACTTTCGTTTCCACCGTATATGTTGACCAAATATGTATTTGTGGCAATATACTGCATGTATACCTTTTGTGTTTGCAAAATGTACTTGAAAACAGAGACATCTAGTGGTGGTTGTTTGCATTGCATGCTTTCATCCATATTATGAAAACAAACAACACTTTTCTTGCTTTATAACCCGCACTTAATGCATGAATAAATAATTAAATCTTTATATGTTACAGTACGTGTTAGTGAAGTCGGCTGAAGTTTATCTTTCGTCGTTTTTAAAAAGCTGAAAATATGTAACTAATTAAAGAAAAATGTCACAAATACTGTTTTGTCTTACAAAAAAAAAAATTGTTACAATGAAGCAAAGTGCGTCGCAAGAAAAAGTGACCTAGGATATAGAATTATCTATCTATGTTGTTGTCGTACCCTTATAAACCCATTGCCTGGAATTTCAAATACAAATTTTGACTTTAAAACAATCTATAGAATGAAATGTAGCGTTGCATGTATCTATTCAAGAAAGCTTGGCGAGAGATACAATTGTGAAATATAAAGTACCAACCAAACAGCTCCTAACTGTCATTTTTCAATCACAGCCTGTTAAGTGACAATTAGGAGCATAATGGTTCCTATTTTATCTTTCACAATTTTATCTCTCTCCAAGCTTTCATGAATACCCCACTCAAGTGCTCTGATACAGTTTGTCACGAGTTACCACCTGATAATGCATTGTTGTTATGTAACATATAACGCTAATCAGTTGCAGAAAAAGAGCATACTATTAGATATGGCACATACGTGCTATCCATGTCAACTGTATCAAATTGACTATATTTAATGAAAAACAAGTACTTTCAAAAGAACTGGATAGCTCTAGATAAGTATGATAAAATAAAATACAAAATTACAGAACATCATTTATCAACTTAGTACATGTATAGTTAAATGATTTATTGCAGGTTTATAACCATGCTCACCGCATAGTTCTTTGCATTACATTTTATGTATGTGATAAATGCATTAGGGATACATGAAATTTTTCCCCCAACAATAATGTACCAGTCCTACTTTCAGAGTTATTAATATAAATATAACGTAAATACAGTGAATTATTAAATTGAGAAGCACAAATCTGTTGTTTGCAAGAAGCCTTTTCTCAGGCAACTGTAGTCTTTCATTTGTTTTATTTGTTACATAATGTGCAGAGATATTCTAGGTACCGAAAGCATATATAGGCATATAGCATATTTGGTTGGGGCTTCTACTGTAGAAAGTATTTATTTAAAAGAGTTTTTTTTTCCTCTCTCATAATTTATACAGAATATTGATAGAACGTCTAGCCTTCAGGAAAGAACCAATGTCCATTATCAGTAGCTGGTTTTATAAATTACACCATGTATGACAATAGGAACTGAGATTTTCTTTGTGGGGTTTTGTTTATATATATTTTTTTGTGTGTTTGTTTTCTTTTCTGGGTATTTACAAATTATTTTGAATGAACTAACAACAGTTACATAAGGAAGACACAGCACATAGCATTGAATTAGTAACTTTATGAATATCTCTTCTATAGTTACTTATAGCTACTGTCAGGTTTGTTTATGTGAATGTATTTTTTTATGTGCATGAATAGAAATTTACCAACATATATTGTTTATGTGTATGTCCTGGTCATCATTTTTCTGTTTCTACTTATATAGCTCCAAAAATATACTGGTAGGTTAATTGGCTCCCAGCAAATATTAACCCTAGTGTGTAAGTGTGTGAGCATGTGTTAGGGAATATAGATTGTAAGCTCCACTGGGGCAGGGACTGATGTGAATGGCCAAATATTCTCTGTAAAGCATTGCGGAATATGCGTGCGCTATATAAATAACTGGTAATAAATAAATAAATAATAAATAAATAAATAATATAGCTAAACAAATCAGACCTTTTTATCTTCCATATAATTATCAATTATTGGTTCACAAATTCCCCGGGGAGGGTCTCAGCTATTAGAACTTCTGATGTTTGTGTCTTTGCATTTTATTGCCAAAATATTACTATTAAAACAAAACACAAATCTAGGAACAGGATATTGCAGTGCCATGAGAGACAATCGATATTTTCACAGCAGGGCTTATTATTAAGGTACATGTATCTGCCCAGAGAAATGTAACAAGGCATCGCTGATTGGACGTAACTTCTCACTTAATAAATCTGATAGTCTCATTAAAGCTCTCATTCTGACAACGATGGAAGCAATAGACGTAGAAAGCCTTATGCACAGACTGACACATGCAGATATGTTTATTCACGTTTGTTTAATGTTGCAAAGAGTTGTGATGCGAAAGACAACTGCAACAATATGTCTGCTTAGTGTTCTATTTAACATTAACAGCAATATGGCCCTAGTTAACTGTCAAGGTTATCGCTCAGTTATATCTGAAGGCAGGGCATGTCGATTAGACGGGAATGCGGGCGTATTTCCTTAATAATGATGTTCACATTGGCATTGACTAACATAGACGGGTACTTGGGCTGTTTTTGTGCTCTGGAATATGCCTTGAAGGTTTATTTGGTAATGTTATTTAGTAATAGGTGTGTGGCTATGTTTATCATTTACATTTTGTGAGTTCATTTTTCACAAGTCGATTGTAAAGCTACATTCATTACGCAGTACATTTTTTTGTGAACAGATTGTTACTGTTTATTAGATTTTACATAAAAACTGTCAGAGAGCAGCCCAATAGGTGGGCAGCACCTGCTAGGTACATGATGAATCAATTCAGCTATTCACGATTAAGATGAATATCTAAAATGTAGGATCAGATTAAAAATTAAAAAAAAAGAAAGAAAATAGGGAAAATGAAAGGAGGAAAAGAATATAATATGGAAAACCCGAACCTCTTGCAGAGCAGTCAAGTGGGTTGATTGCTTGCTGAGTTTAATTCCGTTCTGTGACCACGTGGGGGAAACCGACCAATGTTCAGCCTCATGGTTACTGCAAACAGATATGTAAAATGACTCTCCCCCCCACCCCTCCCAATCTGAAGTTAGTTTTTATAAACGTACCACAATGATCTAACCTGCTCGGAGGGATAACAATTTCCACTATGCCCGCACTGGATTGAACGAGTGATGTGCAAAGCTCTGAGCAAACGCAACCAGTGGGAAATGGAAGGATTGAGAGGGGGAGAGGGGTCTTCCAGCAACCAGTGCAGGAATTTCCTCTCTTCTCCCGCTGTGTTTGGCACTCCCTCCAGCAGAACAGTGCCGGGATTAGCCTACCCTGGCCCCGAGAGGTCCGGTTCAACTCGATCGGATGCCACCAAAGAAGGACCGACGTGTCCAGCTTCAACTGGGCCGTCAGCCCCCTCTCTTGGATATGGTTACCACTTTGGGAACGGATATTACAGTTGCCGCATGTCTCACGGTGTGGGACTGCAGCAGAACCCACTTAAATCCCCCGGCCATGCCTCTATAGGCAGTTTTCCAGTAGAGAAATACATGGACGTGTCTAGTTTGGCTAGTACAAGTGTACCCAGCAGTGAGGTACCTACAAGGGCCAAGGAAGTCTCTTATTTTCAGGGCTACACTAACCCTTACCAACATGTCCCTGGATACCTAGACATGGTGTCATCCTTTGGCTCAGGGGATCCCAGACATGAGACCTACATCTCAATGGAAGGCTATCAGTCATGGACTCTCGCTAACGGCTGGAACAGTCCAATGTATTGCGCTAAGGACCAGGCTCAAGCTCCACACTTCTGGAAGTCGTCTTTTCCAGGTAGGAGTAGTGTGGTGTGTGACAGCCTGTGGGAAGCTTGTGTGCTGTGTGGACCCCTAGCATACTTAAGCAAACACACCTACTTCCACATTACAGGGGCCAGCAAAGCGTTCTGTACATTCATAGACATATCTCTGACCCCAGCCATTTCCACCTGACATGTTTGCAATATATGTTAAACATAAGCAGTTGAGCTATAAGAATGTATTACTGCGTGTATGCTTTGTGCTGTAAGAATAGGCAAGACTATGCAGACATACAACACATGTGTATAGCTGATAGAAATTCATCTTAAAAAATAAACAGCATTTTATAACTAATTACTAAGCAACTTGATAACAGCACCTCATGTGACGTTTTTACTGCTACAGATAGAGTTGGATTTTTTTGGTGGGGGGGTTTAAATCCACAATATAACTTGTATCTTACTCACTCTAGGAGACGTAGCGCTAAACCAGCCAGACATGTGTGTCTACAGACGTGGGAGAAAGAAGAGAGTGCCTTACACCAAGCTGCAACTGAAAGAACTAGAAAACGAATATGCCATTAACAAGTTCATTAACAAGGACAAGAGGCGAAGGATATCTGCAACGACCAACCTTTCTGAGAGACAGGTCACCATATGGTTTCAGAACAGGAGAGTAAAGGACAAAAAAATAGTAACTAAACTAAAGGACAACATTTCCTGATAATGTAAGAAGCACTTAAGAACTGTCAAAGGCAAACCCCAGAAACGATTACAATATCGGTGTAGTATGTCTGCGGAGTTCCAGGCACAAGGCTGCCGATGACCTCAAGATATTTTCTTTCAATAGGTTTCTATATTTTTATTGATGGGTCCAAAATCCCCGTTTTTGGTCTCTTACCGAAGCAACGATAATGGACAATGTGAAGTTGAGCCCCTGTGATATATATATTTTTTGTTCTAAATTATTGTATTGATCATAAATGTTATATATGCCATCAAGCTGTATTGTTCTGTCTCAGGAAACATTTAGTCGACAGTAATAGGCAATATATTATTATTTGTCCCCACCACCACAATTCAGAATATCACCCCTATTATCTTGGGGACCGTTAATACTTGCATGTTTTACATTGCTCTATATTTACTGCCTTTCATTTTTTTAATTACATAGATGTTTTGTTAGTTTTGTGCTTTATTTGTTTGTTTGTTTGTTTTTGGAGGGGGGAGTTGTTTTTTTAATTTTATTTTTTTATTTTTACACCAAGGACGTCATTTGGACAATTCTACGTTTTTTTCCCATCATCCATGTTGTCTAACCCAAAACATTATTACGATATGAGTTCAAGTACTTGTAATAGTCGATCGTAATTTGACAAACACAGTTAAGGCAATATTTAATGCACTCGGAACGATCAAAGAGACTGGTTGCTTGGGTATTTTGCTAATATTATTTTTGTATATATATCAATGTTTTGTAGATACATTTTACAATTTGCGTGTGATTGTGTAATGGCATAGGCTTTGATTTTAAATGAAAAACCATATATTTTTTATAAAAAAAAAACCTTGTCAGGAATAATATTTATTGTCTTAACTTTTTTCCTTTTAAAATTCTGCATTATGCAAATAGCGTTGTATTTAATCCATAGTTGAATTGAGACACTGACACTTGAAGGCTGTCTGACTTCACAATGTGGTTGATTAGAAGCTGTATGGACAATGTAAAACAATGAATGCCAAATGCTACCTTTCAGTAAAATAATTTAAAAAATTATATATTTTTGAAGATGCAGGTACTTTAAGTATACATTTCTAAAGGATTACTTTATAAGGCACTTGCATAATTTGATATATTTTGTATTTAGAAATGAATACATGAAACATTTGCTATTGTGGTCTTTAAATCATTTCTGCTTTAAATAAAAACCGTATATAAATTCTTGCTTTTCGTGTAATAGTGCCGTAGAATGCTGGATATTTTGTAGAAAATTAGATTTTATGTTATCACGAATTAGTTAGGTTGTTTTCAAATTTCTCCAACATTTATATAAAGGTATATGGGTTTATAGTAATGTTGTTTTAAAACAAGCTAGGTCGTTAGTGGTTCTTCGATTTTTAAGGAATTACAGCCTCTAGCTGCCAGGAAATGATGGGTTTCGTAGTTCCATATAACTGGTGAGTCACAGGTTTCCAATTTCTGTAATAGAGGGTCAAACCATAATAAAGAGTCAACATCAGCGTAACAATAAAGGGAAGGATATTTTTATTATTAAGTAACAAATGTATGCCACTTGGTATGAATCTGCAATATAGACATGAAAGGTCTATATGGTGTGTAGCTGACTATGCAGGACTTGACACTGGAAAGGACCTTGTTTCGGGAAACATGCAATGTGTCTGGGGCCAGGAGACAAGCTACTAGGAGGTATTTATCCCCGGGCTACACTTGTGCAGTAAACTTCACCAGATAATGAAAGAAAAAATACTGTTCTGTGCTTGGAGGCGGTTTTATTTTTCCCTTCTGTGCTTTGATAATTGCTAAGTTGAAGGATACCAGTGCACGTACTTTTAAATAGGTAGATCAGTTTTTTGTTTGTTTGTTTAGTTTTTGTATATTGTTCTATTTACTTAAAAAACTAAAGTTAGCAGTGTTACGCTTTCCAATAAAGCAATATTGGTTCCTTGAGTGCTGCCTATTTTATAACATTAAACAATCACTTGAGTTTAAAACTACTTTTCCAAGTGTTGCACATGTATCCGTGATCAGGGAAAAGCAATATACCATTGCTTCTGAAATGCCAGATGAGTTGTTAGCAATGGCCTTAATTATAGGCCAAGTTTACTGTCACACAATAAAGCGATCTGCAAAGCCTTCCAATGTTCAGTTTATGAGATAGAAACTTCATTTGTTTTTTATTAAATTTAACATTTTCATTTATTATATCTAATCATAGCCATGTATTTACCATACAGGCAAAATGGGCACATGCTAAGGGCGGCACTCTTCACGGGGCTCCGTGGAATATAATTTCCGTTCATTTTATTTACCGTGTGTTCCATATAATTTTTGTAATCATTGCCAAAATACATGTATTCCCATTAAAGATAACCGACTTGTCCTGGATAAAGAGACATAAGCAAATGGTCTACACAATTATTAATCTTTGATGTATCCACTCATAATGCCAATTATGCCTTTCCCACTTCCGAATCCTGAAACTACTAGCTGATAGATTTGGTAGTTTTTATCTCCATTCTGTACTCTATAATGAATAATGTGACTGAGATGCATTTCTGTGACGCTAATATTGGATTATATAGCAAATTGCCTTAGAACTGTATACTGTAGCTTTAGTTGACTGTAGTTCTACTTTACAATTGTGTATGCTGTAGTTAATATTTCAGTTGGATATATTGTCCATATATTAAAGACCAGTTCATAACTGAATGCAAGGAAGTTGTAGTTCACGATTGTATATACTGGGGTTCTAGTTCACAATTGTATATACCAAGGGTCCCCAAACTCGGTCCTCGAGGCACCCTAACAGTCCAGATTTTAAGGAAATCCATGATTGTGCACATATGATATAAATAAACTGACTGAGTTACTTATTAAATTGCCTGTACTTAAGTTTGGATATCCTGAAAACCGGGACTGTTAGGGTGCATTAAGGACCGAGTTTTGGAATCACTGATATATACAGTAGTTCTAAATCATTACTGTATATACTGTAGTTCTAGTTCAAAACTGTATATACTGTAGTTCTGGCTCACAATACCATAGTTTTGGTTCTTAATTGTATATACTGTAGTTCTGGCTCACAATACCATAGTTTTGGTTCTTAATGGTATATACTGTAGTTCTGGCTCACAATTGTATATACTGTAGGTATTGTTTACAACTAGATATATTGACCATATATTGTACTTCTAATTCACTGAATATACTTAAGTTCTAGATCAGAATTTATATACTGTAGTTCTAGCTGACAGTCGTGTATACTGTAGTTCTAGTTTAAAAAAAAAAACATGTATGTACTTTAGTTCTGGTTCACAATTGAATACAATGTAGTTATTGTTTACAAGTGTTTATACTGTGCATATGCTATTTCTAATTCACACCAGAATATACATACGTTCTAGCCCAGAATTGTATATGCTGTAGTTCTAGTTCACAATTACATATACTATAGTTCTAATTCTTAATTGTCTAAACTCTATACTATAAGTATTGTTTACAAATGGATATACTGTCATTATATTGTAGTTCTAGTAAACAACTCAACATACTCCAGAACTGTATATACTGTAGTTTCTTAAAACGTTATAGTTCTAGTTCATAAGTGTATACTATAGTTTTATACTGTATATACTGTAGTTCTTTTTCATCAATGTATACACTGTAGTTCTAGATCAGAATTGTATATATTGTAGTTCTATTTCACAACAGTATATACTGAAGCTCTAAATCACAAGAGTATGCTGTAGTTCTAGATCAGAATTGTATATATCCTAGTTCTATTTCACAACAGTATAAATTGTAGCTCTACATCACAAGAGTATACTGTAGTTCTAGATCAGAATTGTATATACTGTAGTTATAGATTAGAATTGTATATACTGTAGTCTTATGCCACAGGTGAATATACTGTAGTCATAGTTCAGAATTGTGTATACTGTCGTTCTATGTCACAAGTGTATATACTGCAGTTTTAGTTCAAAACAGTATATTATGTAGTTATGTTCATAACTTTATATACAGAACATTCTGTTGATGTAGTTCCTAACTGTATAAACTGTAGTTATAGTTTAGAATTGTATATACTGCAGTTCTTCTATGTCATAAATGTATTATTGTATTTATAGTCCAGAATTGTATATACTGCAGTTCTTCTATGTCACAAATATATATAGTCCAAAATTATATAATCTGCAGTTCTTCTATGACACAAATATATATATATAGTCCAGAATTGTATATACTGCAGTTCTTCTGTCAGAAATATATATATAGTCCAGAATTGTATATACTGCAGTTACTCTATGTCACAAATAGATATAGTCCAGAATTGTATATACTGTAGTTATAGATCAGAATTGTATACACTGTAGATATAGTTTAGAATTTTACAGTATATACTGTAGTTCTACAGTATGTCACAAGTGTACATACTGTAGTTATAATCCAGAATTGTATATACTATAGTCCAGAATTGTATATACTGTAGTTATAGTCCAGAATTGTATATACTGTAGTTATAGTTTAGAATTGTATATACTGTAGTTCTATTTCACAAGTGTATATACTGTAGTTCTAGTCCAGAATTGTATATACTGTATAGTTTAGAATTGTATATACTGTAGTTCTAGATCAAAATTGTATATACTGTAGTTATAGTTTAGAATTGTATATACTGTAGTTCTATCGCACACAAGTGTTTATACTGTAGTTCTAGATCAGAAATGTATATACTGTATAGTTTAGAATTGTATATACTGTAGTTCTATGTCACAATGGTATATATTGTAGTTATAGTCCAGAATTGTATATACTGTAGTTCTAGTTCATAACTGTATATACTGTAGTTCACAACAGCATATATTGTAGTTATTGTTTGCAACTCTATATACTGTAGTACTACAGTGCATTCTGTAGGTCTGGTTTCTAACTGTATATACTGTACTGTGGTTCCTGTTTTGAAATGGCGGAGATCACACATTTATAAGATTCCACTAATAGCCCTGAGAATCGTATGAAGTGTTACTGATGATACATTCACTTGTGATCCATTTTAGTGAGCGTAAAACATTGAGAAAGCCTAGCAATTACACATGAAACTACTCATTTTTATTACATACGATTGTACTTCTTGAAACAACCTGTTGCTTTTCAGCTATTGTTGCAGCAGAAAGCCTTGCAGTCCATGCTGGGGCTTGTTGTTCCATTACAGCTGCAGAATATACTGCCAGTATTTCATCGAGTAGTGTAAATAAAATATGTTACTTAATTTGCTCCGTGCTAATAAGCATACAAATGCGGCATATGTGGAAAATTTCATTTCATCTCCAAGAAAAATCTTCTGCACTTTGTACCCCAATCCTCCTCGCTTTCTTTCTCTTTTGTTTCCTTCCATTTCTGACATTTCTGAGGGGTTTAGTAATTTGTGATTACATATAATTCAAGCATTCTGACTGTATACATTTATATACTACAATATTCATATTTTAATGGTTTATCCAAGTTACAAATGTAAATAAATGCGAATATCTGCAAACCGATTACAAACACACCCCCCCCCCCCCCCCCCATAAGGTTAAACCCACATTACACCTCAGTGATTTCTTCTCCCATCGCAAAAGACCGTCAGCAAACTTTACTTCTGGTTTCGAATTGTCTGACATCTACACCCTGCTGGATGAGTACCATGGGCCCCCAAAACATACGTACTGGGTACAGAGCTGTGAGGGGCCGGTGCACTTGACCTTGGAGGACGTGGGTCTTTTATAAAATGTATTTTCTATCCATTGAGCAACACTTGTCAATAATACTCATCCTTTTTTTGAAACATGCAGGAGCAGATAGTGATTAACTGATGTATTTTAGCCTATAAGTATCGATCTTTGTAAACATTTAACATAAACATAAAATTGCTATAATTGCTATTTGTTTTATGTACAGAAAACACTACATATCCGAGATTATTATATAATCAGTGACGCAAGAAAAAGCAAAGCGAAAGCTGCACAGAAAATGCAAAAAGTGGTATTATTCCACCACCTTCTGGATAGTGTGTGTATTACAGCTTCTACACAATCCACCAGAATATATTCTTTCATTAACGTATTTACTGAATAATTACATAATTACTGAAATAAATAATTCTAAATCTGAAAAATAATTTTTGTACTATCAAAAAATGTAGGTGTACTTTATTAAATCATTATGTACCTGTTTGATCCTTCAATAATGCATTTTCAGCATGATTCTGTATGTATAAGTCACTGAAGTATTTACAGCAATCATATTATATGATGTATTATAATATATTTAGAATTCTCTTTAAATCTATTTAGAATTTTCTACATCCATAATTTGAAAGTTTATGCTTATATTTTTGTTTCAGTTTCTAGAGCTGTAATTTATAGGATTAATGGCAAATAAGACTGTTATTAGGATCAATTCAACATTTCCCTTTTATTACAAATTTATTTCAGGCATTCATTTTATTTTGGGGCAAAATAAAAACTGTTCTTTTTTGTAATGTTTTCTTTTATATAATAATCTCACTAAACATCGCTAGTCATCCCTAACACCGCAATGTTGCAAAATGCCGATTTAGCAGGAGGGCATTTAAAACAATAAATAGTTATCTACTATTATTTGTAATTAAGAAATGTTGTAAATTAGAACCCATAATCCGACGCTTACATTACCCACACATAACTGAGGATTCAAACAAAATACACGTAATCTAATGCATTATATTATATTCCCCCGAGGAGTAAAAAGATGGATCTATACCTATCTATCTATCTATCTATCTATCTATCTATCTATCTATCTATCTATCTATCTATCTATCTATCTATCTAACTATAAATCAACGGATGATATTACACACACAATCTATGTATCGATAGATAGATAGATAGATAGATAGATAGATAGATAGATAGATAGATAGATAGATAGATAGATAGATAGATAGATAGAATATTACACACAAATATCTGTGTCTGCACACAATAGCTGACATCATACTATTTAAAAAGCGAATCACAGAACCCAAGGCGACCACAAGCCTGGGCTCTTCGGACAAATGCATTACTCCATTCCCCAATGAGGGCGGACTTTTAGTCTTCAAAATCTCATCATTATGTGCCTCATTTTAGCATTGTCTCGAATTACTTTAAGAACCTGAGTCTGGATTCAAATACAGTATGCTGAAGTGACTTGTGTGCCATCTCCTGGCGTCCAAATGGTTTACATCAATCTCAATGCTATACTGACAGGCTCAAACCATCCTCAAATCGGTTCCACTCTTCTATACTCTATTCCAACACAACAAGTTTACAGGTAAAGAGGAAGCTTAACTAGTATATAGGATTATACTAAGGACTCCTATGTATTCAATGTATATTGATGGTTGATTTTCTAGATGTTAGTATCTTGTAGCAAACAGACCAGTCTACATGACAACAATTCATGATGTGACCAAATCTTTTCTTCGTATAATTCTTGCCTGGGCTGCCTGGGGAGGAACCAGCATATGTTAGGAGTCAAAATATCTAAGAGCAATTCTCTGTACAAAAAAAATCTAGACGTGGGTAAATAAGTTATTATAAAATAATTAGATTATATAGTTCCAATTGTGTAGCATAATGATTCAGTTCGAAATATACATAATATTGATTGGTTAAATCATTGTTCTATTTTAATTTTCTTTTATTAAATGGGATTTAGTTTTCTGTTTTATACTTTACTTTTGGAAGTCCTCATATAAAACAAAGAGCCAAAATGTTTGCAGCCCCCTTGCTAAGATCATGTTCCACAGCGGCGGACAAAATCTTTAAAAATGCGTGCTGGGGTCTTGGGCTTTGTTTGCATTCAATTCAGTGAGTCTAAAGGGGAACGTCAGGAATGCAGTCCACTTGAACGTGACAGGACAGCAGCCATCCTTGGACCATGCCTTTGGCCTTTGTATAAGGACATGCTGTAAAATGGAAAACAAATGTTAAGTCTGATATCTCTAATCACGTTCATATGGGTTTACATGTATGCCTGCACAGACCATTCACAGATGCACTAATACATATGTACAGGTTATGCATTTGTTCTTATGTCTTCTGTTTGTTTTATTCACTCATGTCTCGGGCAATGTCCGAACCCCTGACACCCACCCAACCAACCAACCTAAAATAAACTACCCACTGAAGACAAAAAGAACCGTCCAACACTGAACACTATATATATATATATATATATATATATATATATATATATATATATATATATATGTATATATATAAAACATTTTAAAGTTATTTTAGAAACACACACGTGGGTATTTTATATATATATATATATATATATATATGTATATATATATATATATATATATATATATATGTGTGTGTGTGTGTGTATATATATGCGCGTGTGTTTATAATATAATTTTATTATTTATTTCAGTTAATATGTATTATTGTCATATTATATGATTGTCTGAACGAATACGTTTCTAGTATTATTCAGTTTGATAACGAGTCAAATTTCAAGTTCGACCCGCGAGATCTGACATGATTTGGAAGTGGGTTCTAGATATCACTATACACACCAGTTTATATATAATAGAGAGAGAGAGAGAGAGAGAGAGAGAGAGAGAGAGAGAGAGAGAGAGAGAGAGAGAGAGAGAGAGAGAGAGAGAGAGAGAGAGAGAGAGAGAGAGAGAGATATTGGCAAAAACTAGCTTAATACGTATATCAAGTTCTCTAATTTAAAATATATTATTTTAAGTGTTCTGTATCTTTCCGGCACAAATAAAAACAGTGAGACATGAAGAGTATCACACCCCTTTGTGTATGCGATGCTCTTTTTCTCTGGTGAGTACATAGCACTGCATTTTTTAGCTTGATCGACAGCCTTAATTCTATTTTAATAAGAAAGTACATTATTATAGTTCATGGGAAAAAAATACAAGACCTGGAATTATATAGAATATTTTCTGGTAGAAAACTGCAGGTGATCTTATCATAGGAGTACATGTACAGCCATGAGTTTGCTGAGTATGGGCTAACACACAGCGACACAAACAACTGTTTTCTTTGTGATGTCTTAGGAATTTGGCTTCTTGGGTATCTATTCCCTGTATGAATCATATGAGAGTGAAATAATGGTGAATGATCGTCTAATTACTTGTAATTATTTAATAAGGCTAGCTCTCCTGTTAGCAAGATACGTGATGAAGTAATCGTCTCTCAAAGCCCATTAGTATATACAGTATACTGTGTGTGCCATTGCCTTGTCTTTCCCTTGGTGGCTGTGACTTGGTAAACACTTAAATGATTTTAACAGCTGAAAATAACGTGTGTATCTTATATTCCCAGGATACCACATACTACAGCTATCCACATACAGAAACTTGTTATTGTTGGAACAACAGTGGCTCAAATAATTGTCTGAAACGCCACATACATTAATAAATAATATATATATTTTTTTTTTGTTTTGCTTTAGCCTTCTACGTGTAGGAATACATAAAACAAATTGTTAGTGCTTGTGCGCTTAACGCTAGGTTTAGCAACCAATATGATTGAGTGTGTGTGTGTGTGTGTGTGTGTGTGTGTGTGTGTGTGTGTGTGTGTGTGTGTGTGTGTGTGTGTGTGTGTGTGTGTGTGTGTGTGTGTACACGTATATGCATGTGTTTATGTATAAACTATATTACATGTATATGTTTGTGTTGTGTGTGTGTGTGTACACGTATATGCATGTATTTATGTATAAACTATATTACATGTATATGCTTGTGTGTGTTGTGTGTACACGTATATGAATGTATTTATGTATACACTATATTACATGTACAGTATATGTTTGTGCACACATACACGCACACACATATATATATATATATATATATATATATATATATATATATATATATATATATATATGAGGAGAGTTTCCAATTAGCTCTCCTATTTACTGTCTACTCGTTTTCCATAGTAAAGGTGGATTACCTAACATGTATTATGCATTTTGTTTATCTGTGATATCATCATGTCTGCAACAAGATCGTGGAATTGAAGGCAGGTTATGAAAGAACATTCATTCGAAATATAATAGATAGTACACGAAATGCTATAAATACATTTCACAGAAGCAGTATAAGTAAGGAACAATGTGCTATAAAATTCAGATCAAATTAAATATTTACGAAATGAATTCATTTTGCATTTAAACCTATCTGTACCTATATGTCACTGTTATGAGAAAGTGAAAGCCTGTAGATGACAAGATAGTGCACCTATATAGGCAAAACGAATACGTACGTGTTTTTTGTATCTATAAATAAAGTCGTTTTGTTTGTGTTAGTAAATATTGCATCCATGCGACGGTGTAAATAGTGATATCAGTTCTCTATGCCATTGTGCTTCATGTGCTGTGTGTTTTGTCGATAGATTGATATATTAGTAGATTAAAATCTGACCATTTGAAGCAATGCAAGTGTACGACAGGACTAGTCTAGACTGTCTGCATAGCTTAGCACCTTAAGGCTGCTTGGCAAATGGTGGAAGGCGAGTTTTAGTGTACAGCTGCTAGGGCTGGAGGAGCACACATATGTTTAAATGGTAAGGCATAGCCGTGGCAGCTAAACAAGCAAATATACCTACATTGTGAGGAGGAAGGGGGAAGCTTTCTTGCAGAACTGTGGTGGCAATAAATGAAATGACTCAGGATCTCTTCTCCAGTCAGTTTTTACGAGAGCTGCCAGACAGCGTCTGTTCACGTTCTGCAGATACTAGGGGCGCCATAACAAAGTTAAGGTCAAGTTAGTGTCTTATCTTGGGTGGCACAAACTATAGCAGGGTATATACTCCCTTCCTATAGAAGTATAACTATTTTTTATTATTATTATTTAAATGATAAGACTGATGCATCATTGGAACTCTTGGAAATGTCACTGAGAATTAAATACGTGTTCAATGAGAAAATGATTGCAGATGTTCCAAGACATCTAATGGTAATGTATTTTCTGTTCCCTGTCATGTATACATGTTCTCTGTGCACTGAGCATGTGATAAATTGCTGATATTGCTTACTTTGTGTGCTGTATGTTGTTGTGTGCGTGGAGCTGGGGCTTGTGTGTTCGTTGTGTGGTGGTTTCTCTGCTGATACCCCAAGCACAGAAGCAGAGACATCACATACACACACTAGGACACCATTAAAGTGTATGATCAGGATTGGATATCCTTTGGCTGTGAGCAACTGCAGCAACTCGTTCCCATTGCACTTTCTTTTATTATATATATATATATATATATATATATATATATATGTTTTACATTCAGGCATTACAGCACAACCTGCAGTTCTTATCGCCATCTTATATGTGGGTTATTGCATGTTGTGACTGTATAACTGGAGACACGAACTGTAAGATCAGTGGCTCTAAAGGCCAAAATAATTTCCCAACATGTTACATTCAAGATTTTGTGTTTCACAATTTGTTTCTGTGGTTAACGATACTGAGATAATGCAGCATATAACCCTGTGATTTTACATGCATGTGTATGTTTATGTGGTGTGTGTTACTTTTTGTATCTCTGAGGTCTGCAAGTTATAATTATTTGAAATAATATATATGTGGGTAATCACTCATCATGTGTATGCTCCAGTATTTGATATGTTCTGCTCAATGCATGCGTATAGAGACATATTCAGAAATGTGCGTGGATAAAATACGTATATTTATTTATTTGGCACCTACAAACACACAGACAGACAATGAGACAGAAAGATAGATATATATGAGATAGATAGATAGATAGATAGATAGATAGATAGATAGATAGATAGATAGATAGATAGATAGATATTAAATAGATAGATATATAGATATGAGATAGATAGATAGATAGATAGATAGATAGATAGATAGATAGATAGATAGATAGATAGATAGATATTAGATAGATAGATATTAGATAGATAGATAGATAGATAGATAGATAGATTTTAGATAGATTGATTGATTGATAGATAGATAGATATGAGATAGATAGATAGATAGATAGATAGATAGATAGATAGATAGATAGATAGATAGATAGATCGATATGACATAGATAGATAGATAGATAGATAGATAGATAGATAGATAGATAGATAGATAGATAGAATAATTATATATCTGTCTATCGACTATATACATAATTTTTCTATCCATACTGTTACCGTTTTAAATGAGCGGCCATCTTCCCATATGTCTTGGCCGCTTATGTGAGTACGTTATGTAAGTAACATACCGCTTAGGTTCTATGTGTATTTTACCTACGTAAATGTTGTAACTGTATTTAGCGTGTGTAATTATGACCGCTAGTCTAACTTCCTACATGTGTCATGTGATCCGATGTAGAATCATTCCTGTTGTTTAGCACACTTGTATGATCTCTTACACATATGTAGTCTGCAAGGCCATTCATTGTTGTCGTTGTCAGGCTGGTCTGGTTGTAGAGCTGTGCACTTTTGTTGTGTGTTTTAAAAAATAATAATAATTTTTACAATTTAGTATTTAATGTAATTAGACAATATTGACAAGCCAATCCCATATACTCTCCTCTTATTACGACTCTGACAGTTATGTCTTTATTATTTCTATATTTAATTCTTATTTTACGCTTGTAGAATATGTGTTTGTGTGTGTATGTATATATACATAGGCTATCTATATATATATATATATATATATATATATATATATATATATATATGTATATGATGGTTTGTTTGTGTGTGTGTGTATATATATGTATATATTTATAACAGGCTATAAATATATATAAATATATATATATATGTATATATGTTGTATAAATATATATGTGTGTGTGCGGGTATATGTGTGTGTTTATCTATATATATAATATTCTTCTGGATTATCTCCTCCAGTTATCAGAATATCTATGGATGAATAAAACAGTGTGTGTTTGCGCTAGTATAGTGTGGTAACATATGTAGAAGTGTTATTAGGATGTTCCCTGCGCTAGCACACAGGTCTCCTACATGTATCAGGAATGCATTCAGATATTACAACTATAAAGCAGATAATGCTGTGTGTAACAGGTACAACAGGATTTTGTTTTGTGTGAATCGTTGTATTTGCCTTATTCTTAGTATTATACAAGTGTTCGGTGATAGAATAAATGTGGGCGCATCGCTATGGCTTGTTATTACACATATACAGATCCATAATAGTCTTACTAGTGCGACTGAGCAGTATTGTGTATATCTCGCTTTATACATATGTATCTACGTAAAAACATTCATCTGACTATTTGTGTTTTTGATAGAGGAAGCAGTATGCTGTTTATATTCATGTGATATGATCTTGTTCTCCTGGGTTCCGGATAACCCTATATACTATTGTGAATGTATGTATGTAATGTGGTAATAATCATATGCTTTGTTTCTAAAATATATTGTATATCAGCTAAATAGCAGTGTTTTTTTTATTATTATTATTCATACTAGACTCTTGAAATGAGAGAGCAAGTCTTGGACGCTGCCTGGTACTGTATAAAGCAGCTGTATACGAGATCTTCTTATATAGCAACAGCTGGGGAGGGTACAATTGTATCTTTTTTTTTTTTTTATTGCAAAGAGGAAAAAAAAAAGAATAAAGCAAAGCGTGTAGAGTGTAGCAGTGTTGCACCTTTGTGCAGTGTGCAGGGATGTATCATTCCGCAGGGCTCTTATAGATATAAGGACATGCTACATGGCGTCACGTGACATAATTACCACTAGAATCAATCAAGATGAATTGCACGTCAGCACACGTTCACGGTTTTTTCTTAGTTGATGCTGTCCAAGCCCTCTTAAGCAATAGATGGATCTTGTTCAATGCAGTGAAATCTCCTTGTTGCTTTCAATCGCAAAAAGGGAGAGATGACTGAGTTTGAGAATTGCAACAACAGTGCACCTAATATGTATCTGCCTGGCTGCGCCTACTATGTGTCTCCATCGGATTTCTCCACCAAGTCCTCGTTTTTGTCCCAGTCTTCCTCCTGCCCTATGACTTTCAGCTATTCCTCCAATTTAACTCATGTGCAACCTGTGAGGGAAGTGGCATTCAGGGAGTATGGGCTGGAGCGCAGTAAGTGGCAGTACCGGGGCAGTTACCCCTCTTACTACCCCAGTGAGGACGTGATGCACAGGGACCTCATCCAGCCTACGAACCGGAGAACGGATGTGTTATTCAAATCGGACTCTGTCTGCAACCACCATGGAGCCTCCAGTGCCCCATCTAACTTCTACGGCACAGTGGGGAGGAATGGGATCCTTCCACAGGGTTTTGACCAGTTTTATGACTCAAACCAAACACAAACATACCAGCTGGAAATGGATGAACAGCCGGCAAAGTCTGAGCTCAAACCTTCCAGCCCTAATAGCAAAGTGACCTCTCCACAAGACAAGAAAGTGACAAGCGAGAATAGCCCCGGTTCCCCTTCTGGGGAGGTTGCAGCAGAGAAGAGCAACAGTTCAGGTAGGATATCAATTGGGGGCAAGAGTACAAGGCCAGCACGTTGTCAGTCTCCTTTTTATATGCTATTTTATAAGCATTCAAGGGTTTTATATATCCTATAAGGTTCCCTTTACCGTTGTAAAGCGTGTTTACGACAGGGAACTAATTTAAGATGAAGATGGTCTTTTGTTGAACATTTTCTTTTATGTTATCATGTTTTGTAGATCACCCTCCCTCCATTACTTGGAGGATGTCATAAAATAGGAGACCATGTATTGTAGTGTTCATAGGTAGAATATGTACAAAATCGTACAGTGTGTTTATACACAAACATATCTTGTTTGAGCACATATATAGTTAATATACAGTGTACAGTGTGTGTTTGTGCGTGTGTTACCTCTTCTGTGTGTATATGCAAAAATCTGAAGTACACACACATACACACACACACACACACACATATATATATGTATATATATATATATATATATATATATATATATATATACATCCATGCATGCCTACGTACGTAAAAACAATCTTGACTATTTAGAATTTAAAAACCACAATAATTAAATATATATATATATATATATAATATACTGCGAAATAATTTCACAACATTAATATGATAATAAGATATTTTCCTTCCTTCAATAATATCCGGCAGCTTCCCAGCGGCTTAGGAAGAAGAGGTGCCCCTACAGCAAGTACCAGATCCGGGAGTTGGAGCGGGAGTTTTTCTTCAATGTGTACATCAACAAGGAGAAGAGGTTACAGCTGTCCAGGATGCTGAACCTCACTGACCGCCAAGTGAAAATCTGGTTCCAGAACCGAAGGATGAAAGAAAAGAAACTTAACAGGGATCGACTTCAGTATTTCACTGGAAATCCATTATTTTGAGAGGACACTGCACAATTTATTGAAACAATTCTTGGGGATCCCTATTTACATTTTTACTTGGACCATGATTTGAGAGGATTTCCAAATCTCTGGAGGATGTCTTCTTGGTAAGGAAAGGGTCTTGGAAACGTCACTTACAGAATGCAGCCATTGGTGTGTGTGTTTTCCCCCCTTCCCTGAATCTATAACACTGATTTTACAGTATTAGACTGACTACAGACATCTAGAGTGGCTCTCAGCAACAAAGACTACAGTACACATTTATTTCAACGACTATATATATATATATATATATATATATATATATATATATATATATATATATATATATATATATATATATATTTCCATGATAAATATGCTCTCTTGTGAATATTGTTTTATGGTAAAATGGTGTTACTTTGGACACATTGCATGACTTCCCGAGTTCCAAGGGTTGAATATCTATGTCAGCCATTTATTGCATTATATATCACCCCTTATGTACATATTTATTAAAATTTCAATGTTATTTTTCACCAGCCTGAAAACGTTTTATATGACTTTTAGCTTCATTAGTCTCAGAAGCCATAGAAAAGTCGGATATTATAATAAGAAAAAAAGTACTTGACAAAAATGTATAGATACACATATTATGTTACATTCCCGTTACTTGTTTAAGTGCAAAGCTCTAAGCCTAAATACTCCGCTTAAGTCCGCTTCTGGTCGTTCCTAAACGTTTATGATCATCCTGACAGCACCTTCTACGGCGTATTTAAGCATTTTGAGTAAAGTACGATGACATTTGGTGTTTTCAGTGTTTTTTTAGGATCAAAAGTGAGGGATCTGGGAAATCTGTTTATTTTGAAAGCTGAAGAATTTGGTTGGGCTTATTCCTTTTTCACTTTATATGACCTACTGGGCTGTTTACAAAACCTTGAACTGTCTAGACAACACAATAAAAGTAGGGGATTCAAGCACTGTAATTGGGTTATATTAGACACCTTCTGGTGGGCTAAAAGCGATTTCCGCAAAGTGCAATAAAGAAAGAAATGGGAAAGCGGGATGGTTTTTTTCAATGACTCTCAGTGGGCGTTTTTATCTTGGCAAAGAGTTAAGTTAGACAAGGACTAAAGAACAGACCTACAATAAGCAGTCGAGAACAAAGACAGAGGAAAAAAATATATTGTTAAGAAAAAAAAAATTGCTTCAATTTGGGCACAAAACTAAGCAGTTGCCTTTGAACTTCCAAAATGTCAAGGTCAAAACCTTTCACCTTCCAGAATAATTAAATGCCTTAAGGCTTTCTTATTATTTTTCTTAGCTGCCACCCACTAGTGTGCATTGAGATATCGTGACTCTAAAACATTTTATTATAGGATAAGTAAATCACTTAAACAACATTATATTTTTTTTAAGTCGACATAACATAGACATTCCACATTTGCATGAATTAATTACGCTCTGTTTGGTCTCTATGTTAAAATTGCAATAGAATAGAACTGGAGATGTTTTAATGCGTTTCCGGTTATATAGCAAACATACTGTCTGAAATCATTCTATAGCACACTGGGTATGTGAAAAAAAAATTGTTATACTTGTTTCTTCACCAGAATAAATTCACACAGTAGTGATCTTTCATGGTTTTATCAATAGTAACAACACATTAATTATAAAATCATTAGGCATGGTAGCGATCTTAATATTTCAAATGTGTTTCATGTCCCTCCACGTTAAGCTATGTTATAAATATATAAGTAAAACGATAATATGCATATTTAGGTGTTCTTACTTTTTTATTTTTATTTGCATTATAATGAATGGCTTACATACCTCAATTCAAATACAAGTTCGACACCTTGTGTTATATTTCAAACATCCACAAGAGGGCGACTGGTGTACTGAAAATAGCTGAAATGTTAGAACTCATATCTCAGCTTTATTCATAAATTAGAAACCAAGTCACATAAGGATTCTAGATTTTTCTCTAGAGCAACAGTTCTTTTAAAATACAAAGATATGTAAGATATGTTTCAATATCTATAGCTCGATTTCATTGTATTACGTCCTTGACACAAATATGCAAAGGAAATGGGTGACATATATAATTTTACAGAGACCAACAATATTGGCACTGTGCAGTCTCCACCCCTGCCCTCCTTCTAAAAAGAGTATGCCTTGATAATGTTTAAAAAAAGGAAAAGAAAATACAGACGTTTAGGAAACGGACAGCGATATAGTTTTGTTTACATTTACAAATGATAAGAACGCTTGTGTGATACATCGAATTTAAGAAGGGAAATAAGATAGAATTTATTGTATGCTCTCTCCCTGATCAATATAAAAACAAAAAAATGTTTGAATCAAAAGTGTCACTGGATAAAACTTTTATACTAATATATTTAAGGCGAAATATGCCCGGCTGTAAAGAAACAACAGTAGACCACACATGTGCTTTACATTTGTATTCTAGGTGCTAACAGAATCGAAATCTTAGTTATTGTATAATTTCGATAGATCCACGCAACAACTTGAATACAGGGTGCTGGGAATAACACTAGAACAGGAATTTAAATTGCAATCACAGACACTAGTATACCAGTAAATATATAAGTATAGATGTAATAATGATTCCATTCAGCAGTGAGCACAGATATATATATATATATATATATATATATATATATATATAAACTTTGTTATAAAATTAAGCAGGAAGTAAGCTGCCGAGGTTAGAAGAAGAGACTTGATAGACCCCCTCCACACCCCACTCGAAAATAATAGCAAATTAATGCCAATTTGCACAACAAAAAAATTATATCAGAGCATCTAATTAAAATGCGGATAATCTTTATTTGTTAACGGGAACGTTTTCTTATTACATGCTGCTTTATATATGACAAGTCTCTGATTCAAATAGTAACATTACATTTAGTTACATTTTAACTTATCCCATTCACCTATTTTCTCTCTGGTGCTAAATCAGCCATTCGTCTAGCGATACAGTCAATTAAATAAAGAATTAATGTGTTCCTTTTGCAACATTCAAATAGTAGAATGATATACAGTATACAAGTACTAGAATCTATTTGTAGTGTAATATTCATTGTTTGCCATAATTCCTTAATTTATATATTATGAAGAGATGTTTCGAGCCTCATGTTCTTGTTACTTACCTTTTGTTAATGTGTCACACGCTATCTGTAGAGAAATGTGCACCGTGCTGCTGATAGGCGAGGATGGCTGAAGAAAGCTGCATTTTCGCAGTTGTAACAAAAAAAAAAAAAAACTACAAACCAAAAAAAACACAAGCAAACAAATACAATCATCTAAACCTCTAGTGGTAAACTCACAATAAACTGCAATATCTACAGTCTGTATTTGCAACATTTGTGTTTGAAGCGTCATATATAGGAACAGGTTATATACATAAATGTACATTTGCATCATATATGTGACTTCATCTAGATTTTTATATCACATACAAATATAGGTGTATATATATATATTTATGTGTGAGTGCATACATACATATATACATACACACATATATATATATACATATATATGTATATACATATAGGTGCTTATGGACATGTGTGTGTATGTATGTATGTGTATATATACACAAACGTGCTTACACACCTATATGTATGTACACACACATATAAATATACATACTATATATATATGTATATATATATATAGTATGTGTGTGTGTAAAATGTGTGTGTGTGTGTATGCATGTGTAACATAAAACAGATGCTATAATTGACATCCAAAATGTTACTCTGTGCGTATAAAAGCTTTATGTTCTTGTACAGTACACCACATTGTGATATTATTTTTTGGTTGCAGGATAAGTGCATTAATAACTACACAACTTACATACGTATGCCAGTATTATGTGTTACCAATAGGACGTCAACATGAAACATTTGCATCTTATTAGGTAGCATCTTGCTCCATAAATGGAGGGACGCTAGTGATCTGTTAGTCTAACAATCAATAGCATTTTGAATTTAGTTCTATGATTTTAGTTAGACTGACTATCTAAATGTGTGCTGTGCTCTGGACATAGAGGTATTATCCTGGTATTATCACGGCTACTTACCTTTTAAAAGACATTGGTTTGGATTGTTGTGAATAAAAATAAATATTACATATTTTGTACTTCAGATACCTAATGAAAGAGACATCCATTATTTAACTATACATAATTGATAAGCCTTCATTAGGTGATTGGTGGTTACACGTTTCATTGCATTGTGTAAATCAGTGAATTAACACTATTGTGTCATACAGAGGAAATAAATAAATACAACTTTCCCATGAAATGCACGCTGTTTGAGGGTATATTTGTAAAGTCTGTTTCTGCAAAGCCTAAAAAAACAAACAAAAAAAAAAAACATTTTGCTTGTTGGACAGGACTTATCTTTTCTCCTCTCTGCTAACGCAGATGCAAATCTTATTGTGTCGAATTGAATGTTGTAGATAGCCAGCATGTCACAGTTTCTGTAAAATGTTTCTTAAAGTCCTATCTGTAATGGTCTCATACGAGCTATTTAACAACACCCCACACAGGGTCTGCAATTGCAGTTGTAAAAGGCAGTTGCTCTTAACCTGACAATGATGTTGTATTTGAACAGCTGCGAGAGGGTTCCATTTTATCAAAGGTCTGTCTCATTGCCACAAACCCAGACATTTTATTGTTTTAACTGCATAGGAAATAAAAATGCCTGTGAAAAAGGGGGTCTTAAAAGCAATAGCACTTGGAATTTCCTAATTTTCACACAACTGGCAATGAATCTCGGGTTATCAACTTTGTGTACACAATTTGCAATGTATTGATTCAAATGTTTTGATTGCAGTCTTGATATATATATATATATATATATATATATATATATATATATATATATATATACAAGATAGATAAAATAAATGTTCTCAATGCATTTCAAAAGGTGTGCACAATGCATGTATATGTGTGTGTAGATATATATATATATATATATATATATATATATATGGTACACCTAGTCCAGTAGAAAATAGATGGTTAATCCACTATACATTACCATATGTCCATATGTAACACCTTTCATTAATATTGACAAGTCCAATCTGAGATATTTCAGAAGCTGAATGTAAAAACCATAGAGTTGCGTGAAACTTTATAGTTTAGGTGGCAGAAAAACTTGACTTCCACTGTTTGATGTTTTGGGCTCAAATGAAAAAAAAAATGACCTTTTTCTAGCAGTCAGGAATGGAAATCAATTAGATAATTTTCAATAATTCATATTGCAAACGCCATTATGCTAAATCTTACCTATTAATCTTCTCCTTTACTAAGTTTCGATTGATTTGCTAATAAAATAGCTGTCCGTGTGTGGTAACCGTGGGCATAACTCTTTAAAAGGCATCAGAGGCAAAAAAATATATATAAAAAATGACCAACTGCCCCAGGAATGCAGATGAGAATAGTATTGATCGCCCTGATTCTTTTTAATATATATTAATAAATTCCACCACCTTTTGCACCTCCAAGTTGTCATGAATGATTGCTTTTACCTAATCTTTTACATAAAATAATAATACAAAAAAATACACAACATGCCTATATAATGTTTAATAATAATAATAATAATAATAATAATAATAATAATAATGATTATACTTACAAAACATATATACGTGATGTAGACATTGCTGTGCAAACTTTAAAAGGTGTGTCATAGAAAATGCACTGGGGTTCTGCCCTGGGGATTCTTCCTAATCTCACTGCCCATAATGTCCTCCCTGTATACAGCCTAGAAGTAAGAGGAGTCCTTAAGGTCAGCAGACTCTTTTATTTGCATATAAAGGAGTAAAGAGAGGTTCTGGTGACTTGTGCACTACTGTATTTATTTTAATCTGTTATCATCTTTAAACTCTGGAATGGATCTGTTCTGTTTCACCAGTAGCTGAGACATAAGGTGCATAAGGGATAATATTGTTGGTATATATATATATATATATATATATATATATATATTAGTAACCTTAAATCAGCGCAGTGCGCCAGGGTTGCCAAGGGAGAGCAGCTGGCCAGCACTTTCCCTCTGACTGTAGTAGATGTCGCTGTTGACCATATTTGAGCTGCAGCCCAGGCTGGCCGAGCACCATGTGACCTGCAGGGAGGTAGCTGCTCAAGGCCATTTTCAAATCTCATTGGCTTACTTGTCATGTGGTTGTGCAGAGGCATCCACAATTACACAGGGAATGTTTTCCTAGAGATGTCAGCCTACAAAGGACACAATCTCTCTTCTTCAAATTCCTCCCCAAAATGTCCTTTCCAAACAGCTCTCCTGCTGCAAATACTTTTTTAGTAGATTCCTTGATCAGTGCCTGTAGAAGTGACAGTTTCTATTCTAACAACGCCAGCATGTACATGCCACCTAGCTCAGACATTGGGACTTATGGGATGCAAACCTGTGGACTGCTACCATCTCTGGCTAAAAGAGAAGTCAATCACCAAAATATGGGTATGAATGTACATCCCTATATACCTCAAGTAGACAGTTGGACAGATCCGAGCAGGTCTTGCCGAATAGAGCAACCTGTTACACAGCAGATCCCCACTTGTTCATTCCCTACAAATATTAAGGAGGAAACCAATTGCTGCATGTATTCTGATAAGAGATCAAAAGTCATTTCTTCAGAAGTGCCATCATACCAGAGGCTGGTCTCTGAGAACTGTTCTGTTGATAACTCTGAGGTTCCCGTCCCAGGATATTTTAGGTTGAGCCAGACCTACGCCAGTGGGAAACCCCAAGAGTACAATAATAACCAAGAAACCAGTTCATCCTTAATGTTACAGCTAAACCCCCGCGGCAGCTCCAAACCTCAGCTATCTTCTACACTTCAGATGGATAAGAAAATGAATGAAAACCCGGGCAGCCAAGACTCCTCTAAAGTCCCTTCAGTGGAAAGTCCAGAGTCCAAGTCTGCCTTGCAGGAGGACAGGAGTTGCCTGGCTGAGGTGTCTGTGTCCAGCCCAGAAGTACAAGACAAGCAAAGTAAAGGTCGGTATTACAAAGAAGTTTCAACCATTGCATGGTGTAGCCTGTAAAACGCCAGCATCATAAAACACGGTGTTAAATACTAGCATTACCACCCATAACATTTAATGGTAACTAGATGTCAGGATGGAACTGCCCTGTTCCTCTGAAGTATTTAAAAATAGAACGTTCTGTTAGGAGAGAGACTGTAAAAAATCAATATACATGCTCATATGTGTGGTCACTGTAATCAGCATGTGGAACTTAACCCCAGAGACATCATATACATACAATATTAAATGTTAATGATCAGTGGCCATTGTTATATTTGCAAAAAATTGTGCAGAATTTTACCTTTGGTATAGGGTTAAATCTTAGCAAGAAGCACATCATTTTATTTTATTTTTAGCCTAAATAAGAATAATATTATTCACGAGCCACTATATTTCAGGTAAAATTAACTTTAAACTGAAACAAGTTCAGAATTTTGATGCATAAACAATTGTGTCTTATAAGAATGTTAATTTTATAATTGGCACTTCGGGTGCTTTTATTACCTACCTTTATTTTTAAACATATATATAATTGCAGTAATGTGTAGTAAAAGCTAAATCATCTGCTGAAGTGTTTTTTATTTTTTTTTATTTTTGCTTTATAATAAAGATTCTAATAGATAATTGTAATGTGTGTTATGTATTTAGTAGTTATCTTTAGTTTTACTTTCACCTTAATGACAAAAAATTACATCAGACTAATTCAATCATTACTCTGTTTGGTGTTTACAATGTGGTATACACCTTTAGGAATTCTTATTTTATGCAGTTTTATTATTACATATAGAACATTTTATATTTACAGATAAGAATATCCGATTTGACGGATCCAATATATAGCACAGTAAATACATATGTATTTATTCATATAGTGGACCTGTATGTTACTGTGGTTTGTGTGCGCGCACAAACCCATATACAAATACATATGTTATACTGTAGGTAACTTTTTGCCGTATGTGTTTGAATTAATATTTTAAATATACATAGTTATGATTATATCATAGGTAAGGCATTACACCATTCACTGCATTTATTTTTGAGTGTAGTATATGAGGTATATGATATGATATTAATATGATATGATATAATATAATATGATAAGGCAGATGCCAGACCATTTTTTATTTATTTTTTGTTAAAGGTTCATTGTCAAGTTTAGACAATGAATAGAGTACGGGCATTTCTCTTTTAGTTTACTCTGATTCTTTATAGTTTTATTATTTTCTTTTATTTGTGTATTTATTTATTTTTGTTTGTTTGTTTTGCCTTGTTTTATTATAATAGAAGAAATCAAGTCTGATACTCCAACAAGCAATTGGTTAACTGCAAAGAGTGGCAGGAAGAAGAGATGCCCATACACAAAACACCAGACACTGGAGTTAGAGAAAGAATTCTTGTTTAATATGTATCTGACGCGAGAGCGCCGCCTAGAGATCAGTAAGAGTGTGAATCTCACTGACAGGCAGGTCAAGATCTGGTTTCAAAATCGCAGAATGAAGCTAAAGAAGATGAGCAGAGAGAACCGAATCCGTGAACTGACCGCTAATCTGACTTTTTCTTAAGTACACCGAACTGATCTCATACGTTCGTCACAGCATCAGCTATTTCTCAGAAGCAGGAGAGACTTTGAAAATGTATCAAATCCATTTCCTGTGATCTAGAATGTGATTCCTCGTCATTTTTTTTAGTGCTGCAAGTGTCTCTATGTACTTCCATGGGTATATAAATAATAAAAGATCTAGCACATGTAATTTATTATTTTTTTATTTTATTTTTTATCACCGTATGGCAGGGTAATAATGAAGAAAGTTTATCATTTGGTCTTAAATTATTGGAACTGTTTACCATATCCAAGCAATGTGACTTTTTCATGTTTTTACAAAAAAGATGGTCTTTCTGTATGTTACTTAATGGACCTTAGCATTTTAACTTTCATGAGTATTCTTATTGACTTTTGGGGAAACAAAAGCACATTTTCTGTAAATGTCTGCTCAAAGTAACTGAGAATATGTTCGTATATGTGTAGTTTATTTGAGTCGTAATCCTGGTAGAATCCTTCTTGTGATATGTGGTAATATCATTGAGACAGCTATGTGTCCATACTCTGCATGTTCTTTGCATGTCTTATGCAATAAACTGTCTGATCTCTTGATGTTTTCATCTTATTTTAATTGGGTACCCAATGCCTTCATTAAATTAACTGTGGTGTATAATTCACCCTTCGTGTCTAAAAAAGTATCCTTCCTCTAGGCTAATTTACAGAATTTAACTACTTCCTTTCAGACCATTTACTTTGACAGATAAATAAAGTCTGTATTTAGAAGCTTCAGATAAACAAGATCAGAACCACTTTGGGTTCCAGGTAAGCGTCACATCTGTATTTCTTAATTGTATATCTCAATGTATATCTCTATATCTCTATATCTCTATACAGTATATTATGAGGTTGTAGTGCCTGCAAAATATATAGTTGCGTGTGCAAGAATGAACTAGTCTTTTTTTCAATATGTATGTGTATATATATATATATGTATATATATATCTCAATGTATATCTCTATATCTCTATATCTCTATACAGTATATTATGAGGTTGTAGTGCCTGCAAAATATATAGTTGCGTGTGCAAGAATGAACTAGTCTTTTTTTCAATATGTATGTGTATATATATATATATATATATATATATATATATATATATATATATATACATGAACTTCAATACATGGGTGGACACATATATGATTTTCAATACATGGGTAGACTCAGACTCGTTTATACATTAAGCGCCCACTCAGCCTATGATATTTGTGTTTAGAAATCACCAAAACACACTCTACTGTATATCACTTTATTACTTGTAAAGCTCCATTTCATTCGCTATTGTTAAAAATATTCGCAGGGATTTTTCAGAAGAATAAAATAAGAGGACTGTTATTATTACGTCATATTCTGACATTAGTCCATGCTATAGAATTTAAAATGAAACCAATCGCTGCAGAGAACTCACCTCTCTCACTTGCAGGTTTTGGAATTGAGCGATTATTAAATGAACGTGGTCCAAGCTAGCCCGAAGTGCTGGGAATAGCCTGAAGTTGCTAATAAGAAACCAAGGACCATATTTAAATTCACCATGGTTCAATTAATCTTATAGTATTTACATGATCACAAACATGACTTTGAAGTGTACATTGTACTATGCTACTTCGATGCATTCTATAAATAAAAGTAAACAAAGCTTCTGTCATTTAAAAGTGTCAAATTTCAACCTTATTTAAAACATGCGTAAACGGCAAAAAACATGGTAAAACCAGATAATTCTAACATCATATTGCTATGCCTTTGTAGTATGTACATTGCCCTTGGAAAGCTGTTTGGGAGCATTGTCCTAATTTTTCAGTTGTTGTTTCCTTAGAGAAACATGTCCGTTTATGACAGAACTGCATTGACGTTCTCTAGGTTCCGATAAACTGTTTTATTTCAGGAAACAGCCCCAATAAACTCTGTGTCTTTCCAGCAGAAGATCATAGCCCCACTTAACAACACTGAGCTTAAAATGTCTTTACTGCCCCAGTGTGTCTTGTAACAGTAAAATGGGTTATAGAAAACAAACTTTCTAGTTCTACCTCTTAAATAATACTTTTGCAATAAAAAACAGACTTTAAAAAATCATATTCAAATACACTGATATATATATATATATATATATATATATATATATATACACACATGTGTGTGTGTCTGTGTGTGTGTGTCTGTTTCATATACACACTGTAAGCAACTTTATGTGCAAATAGTTGAAGGGATAGATAGATAGATAGATAGATAGATAGATAGATAGATAGATAGATAGATAGATAGATAGATAGATGTAGAATATTAAACAGAACATCCACTAATTCAGGTAACAATAGCAAACTCCAGAATCAGATCCAGTACAGAGTTTAATGTTCTCTAAGGCCATTTGATTACAGGGCACATTAATGTATAATCAAATGCACCTCATAACATTTTTATTGAAACCCATAAAGCTCATGATACTTCTCCTCCACCTGTTTTTAAACTACTATGAAGGGTTTATGCATTTCACACGTTGAGCCCGGAATGTCCTCTCCTATGTAAATAAGAACTGTTGCTGGATGCTGTAGGGCTCAGTACTGTGCTGCTGCTTCTCTCCCATATCATGGTGGCTCCTGGTTTGTGGCTAGTAAAACAAGTTTTATACCCATAGGTCAATAATCTGAGCATGCTTTCCCTAGTTCTGGAGCGCGGGTCCCCACAGTTTAAAGGGTAATTAAACAAATTCAGCAAAGTGATTAAAAAGTGAATGGCAGGGGGAGAGAGAGCTGAACAGAGAGAAAGAAATAGTCCCTGCTAGCCCTGCTGCACACTGTAAGCAGAAGCCGAGCCTTTCAGCACAAAGGTGGAATCTGTCCCTATATTCCCTCCCCCTGGTTCTTGTTCCATATATCTCGGCATAGTTACACTTTTATTTTTAATTGTATGTGTTTTTAATCACATCAGCCCCGTTAAGCGGATTGATTTACTCTGTATTGGTAAATATGATCACGTGGAGCCCGCAACCAATGGACGGAGAATGCAGTCTGCAAAATACTATGATTGTTCTCAGGGAGGGTATTACATACAGTTAAGAGTGTAACCTTTTATATGAGTGAGAGGGGAACCTAAAATGTCGTCAAGTGGCACTATAAGTAACTACTATGTGGATTCTCTCATAGGAAATGAGAACGAAGAAGTCTACGGTGCTAGATTCTCTCAGGGAGGTCACACAACGACCTCTAGGCCACCAGGTGTTGGAGATACTTCTGATTTTTCTTCCTGCAGCTTTGCGTCAAAATCCAGCGTCTTCTCTGCGTCTTGGTCCACAGTGCATCCACAGCCTTCTACAGGAATGACTGGTATATATCATCCCTACATGGGCCAGTCCCACCTAGCAGCAGAGGGTAGCAGATACACAGTGCGCTCCTGGCTGGAGCCCATCGCCAGCACTGCGTCTTCCTTCTCTGGATTTCATCCCAGCGGGCGCAACTACGGCATCAAACCTGAAAGTGCACCTAAAAGGACCGAATGCTCTTCTTTTGACTCCCAGGCCCAGGGTGTCAGTCTGCCAGAGTATACATGTAGTTCATTTGCAGAAACCCCAGAAAAGCCTCCACCTAAAGAGGCTGTTACCAACGAGGAGCCAGATAACACTGATCTTAAAGAGGAGAAGCAGCAGCAGCAGCAACAACAACAACTTGACCCAAGTAAGTACAAAAAGAGAGAGAGAGCGAAAGAAATTGCTGTTTGATTTATTGCCCAAACCTGCAAGGCTCTAAATGTGCAAAACTGATAGTTTTACTAACCTATAAAACCGTCTAGACGCCTAGCATATAGCCCAAGCATGCAACACGAGGCTATAAAATTATTCTATTACTCATATAACCACCTAAGATCAAGACATCATTGGTACTGTAAACACTCTGGGTGCATTAAGGCTTTTTATGATAATTCTTTATAAAAGTGGTGTGAGTAGGTCATCCTGATCGGAAACGAATTTAGCAGTATTTCAAACCTCAGCCTGTGCTTTCTCTTCTAGATAATCCTGCAGCAAACTGGATTCATGCTCGCTCCACTAGGAAGAAGCGTTGTCCGTACACCAAGTACCAGACTCTGGAGCTAGAGAAGGAATTCTTGTTTAATATGTACCTCACCCGAGACAGGCGCTACGAAGTAGCTAGGATTCTGAACCTTACTGAAAGACAGGTCAAAATCTGGTTTCAGAACAGGAGGATGAAGATGAAGAAAATGAACAAGGAAAAGGGCAATAAAGTCTTATAACAACATTGGATACGCACTGAAATTGCTATGAATTGCTATTTACTATTCAGAACACACACACACACACTATATATATATATATATATATATATATATATATATATATATATATATATATATATAAATGGATGTAAATGTATTGTGTATTTTGAAAACCTTGTCTGTCATCAGTGCGCATCTGACGATGCATCACAGTTTGAAATGTTTTTGTCTGAAGAATAATATTGTGATTGCACGGTAGATTTTACAGGTAGGTATTGTTACATGTTTAAGGCATTTTATGGGTCGGTATAAAGTAATGTAGTTAAGTTAATTAAGATAGCAGTAAGAATTGTAAGTAGAACCGCAGTGGTTGAAGTCGGCAATAGGAAAGTGTTAATAATAGATTACTTACCACATTAATATGACACAATTAGCTTCAATATTGCAAAGAGAAGCAATATGCAGTCTGCATGCTATGTGACACTAATATATGTCATTAGTGCAAAGAAATAACTTAATACACAATAGATTTTTTTTTAATTATGAGGAAAGGCCTAGAATTCAGTTAGCGGCCAACAGTTTATTTTGCTAAGACATTCATTTAATAAACTTGCATTTATTTTGCAAAACTGGACAATTTTATGCAAATGTATAATAAATAATATTATGAGAGGGAAATAATCTTAAATGATCAAACCAAACTACTTGAATATAGCTACTTTGAAAGCGTTTACGCCAGTGAAATCCCAAAATTCGTTTGATGGAGAAAACATGCCTGATCTATTTATGGTCTTCATGTGAGTTTCATGCACGTGTAGCAAACATATAAAATATTGTGTTTAATCTTACCAAACGAAATGACTTATATCTGTGTATGGTTTTGAGACTGGATTTTATGTAAGCACCGAGTTGCATAAGATTCAGAGATACTGCACTGGCTGGTATTGGCCGACGAGTTTACATACTTTCCTCCTATCCTATATATTGTGTAAACTGGAATTTTTCAACAGGTTTTTCTATAACCCAAATGGACTTCTTAAATTAACCCTTCAATGCCAAGGACTGTTACATCTCTGATTCACACAACTTGCATCGGGTGCGTTTCAGGACTGAGTGGAGATTCCACTGTTGTTGTTTTTTTGTTTGTCTGTTTTTTACTTTCCTTCCACCTCCTCAAATCCAACAACAGGAGGTCTCCAGGAGAACGTTTATTGTTTTTTATTTTTGTTTTTTTAATGCAAAATGAACAGAAGGCACTGCATTATCGATGTTTGGATATAATTTATGTTTACATTTGTTTGTTAGCGTACATGTTTATGTTTGGACAATCTAATATTATTAAAAAAAATAAAGCATTTGTCCTTGTAGGAAAAAAAAGTGTTGTATTTGAAACTACTTCATTGTCCGGTCTGTACCTATAATGCTTTTAAAACAGGAAGAAGAAGGGTGCCATAAAGTAATTTGAACGGCTAGACGTCTGGAATAAATGGTTTTATGGTGGACCATGGCGCTTTGCTTTGAAAGAGGCTTATTTTGATGTTTGTGTCACTTGAAAACAAAATTCTGAGAAACTTGGACTATTCTTTGGCTAACCAATAAAGGTACAGATGAATAGGAACTCCACGCTTCAGGATAAACAAACGAATTCACAATCAATTGTGAGCAGTCCGTTTTACTAAAGCAGCAATTATTGCATTCTTGATAAAAAAAATTGCGTAATTACTGTGCTTTCTTACGAATAATCTTCCTTCTCTCCTACTTTTCGACAAATGTTTATTGTATTCTATTATATAAACAAAATATTAACTTTCAATATTGTGTAACACATTTTTTTCTTTCAAATACAACCGTTATTACATTCAAATTAGAACAAGGATTTGAAAATGTTAAAATATGGATATATCGTTACAATACGTTCATTTGAAGATTAAAAATGAAAATGATATTTTACAGGAAATTTGTGATTAGCAGTCAACTCCCATCCACACATTGATAAGGGAAAGAATATTGTTCAAATGGGTTCATCGGTTGTTCATTGTCTGTATCCAGATTAAACTCTCCAAAGAAGGGAAGTAAAAAAGGTTGTCACAAAACCTGTAGCATATGGTTTGAAATGTCGTCATTTAAATGTTCTGTAAATGACAAGGTCTGCACCGTTATTCCTGCAATCCTGATACCAGCAATAACTTCAATTGCTGTGAAATAAACATTTATGGTAAGATAAACAAATTTATGACCTGACCAAACTGTATATGACCGCTAGGGTGCGCTCTTACTCCACTTGTTTTATAATGCAGATGTCATGCACTCTGTCACTCTCTATAAAATCTCTCAAGTTTACTCAACATCAATCTCTTCTGCTTAAAATGTTGTATATCTGCATATATACAACATAATGTAGGGGTGCACTCACCAGTCTTCCAAAATTCTTTAAGAAAAAATCACAATCTTTATTTTGTCATAGTAGAAGTTTTTTACTATGACAGAATAAACATTGTGATTTTCTTTAAAAATACTTTTGGAAGTCTGGATAGTGCACCCCTACATTATACTATATTTTTTAGGTTTATGGATTGTCTCCATATATATATATATATATATATATATATATATATATATATATATATATATATGTAAACAAATAATATGACCTACAACAGGAAACATGAGTCATTTGTACACTGTTGGAATAGACTGCCCAATGTGACAGCACTAGGAATTTTTATAGTAGATTTAAATAGGACAGTTCTATTGTTATGGCCTCATGTTTTCTTTTGCAAAAAAAAATGACAATATAATTTCTATTACAAATAAGGATCAATGATAGAAAGAGAACTCTCTCGCAACCAATTATTTGTGTAACTTTTGAGATATATATATATATATATATATATATATATATGACTGTCTGAGCGATTGTATGTTTTATGTTCTGTCTCACTCATGCACATACACTTACTGCAGACTGAGACACCCCATGCCCCTGGCAGGTCATCCTGGAACTTGCAGTTCCAAAATTTGATTTGGGGGCGTTGGGAGAACCACAGTCGGCTTACCATCTGATGTATGATATAGCACAGAGTAATATAAATATACATTTTCATAACGTCATAAGGCCTGAAAGCTGCGTCACGGGGTGATGATTTTTGTGATAGACTGTACCCAGGTAGAATAGTATATTGGCCAAAGATGTCTTGCACACCAACAGAAAATTAACATTGTCTACATTGTACTATTAATATTACTAATAAAAACAAAATAGCATTTGTGTATACATATTTATTTCACCGTCACCGATAAATAATAAATAACAGACTGTAAATCATTGCCACGTTGGTTCTAATGAATAATTCCCCATTTAACGTGCTTCTAGTCTTTCCTAGTTTTATTTTAAGAGGTAATGATGGGAAATATATTCATGGGCATGAATTTCATTTAGTATCAATTAACCTGCAAGTTCCAGCCATGCGTTCCACGAGTCAAGGGTAAATGCTCATTCTACTTGCAAATGTGGATGTTAAGCTCTGCAAACTGAATACAATATAGAGGCCACTTATTTAGTTACAACGTGGAAGTAATGTGGGAGCGGTTTCCAGAACAAAGCGCACATATAGAATAAGAGTGTTTGCATACTGCAAATACAGGATATTTTTAGTGCAACAAAAAGAAGTCCTCAATGATTCTGCAGCCCTTTGGCGTAACGGCGTATGCATCCCGGGCTCTGTAGTGCGGTCACTGCGCCCAGTCGATTTGCAGAAACTTTCCGGTATCCATCCGCCTGCTATCTTGCTAATCACCCTGCCTACTTGTTTCTAGACTGTATCTACTTCCCCGATGGGGGTTGTTTGGTGCCTCAGGAATGGTAAATGCAAACTAGAGCCAAAGATCCACTGAACTATATGTAGTTTTTTTTCTGTGCTGTGTGCATTGTAGGAAATGGCCAAAGCAGTGAGGCAAGTCATTTGTGCGACTCATTATCCCATAGTGATCAGCATAGTGCAGTGGGATTCCTACTATGAGTAGTGCTATTGCGGGACTGTAGGAAAAGGGCAGTCACTTTTGCGCTCATCTTTTTTTTTTAGTTTCCCCCCCTTTGCTGCCTACTGATCTAACCCAGATGAGTTCCTATTTTGTAAATCCGCTCTACTCCAAATACAAAGCTGGAGATGCCATAAATCCGGGTTACTACGACTGTCATTTTGCCCAAGATGTTAGCAGCAGACACCCTCTGGTGTTTAGTGCCAGCCCAGGTCTCCAGCACCCCAATCAGGATCTCTACCACCCGGGGAACTCAGGAGCCATCCCGAACCCCGCAGGCTATCAGCAAACTCCTTGTGGGATTACGTGTCATGGTGACCCCACTAAGTTTTACGGATACGATAACTTACAGAGACAGCAGATTTTTACGACACATCAAGAGGCCGAGCTGGTCCAATATCCTGACTGTAAATCGTCTAGTGGTAATATTGGAGAGGATCCAGAGCACTTAAATCAGAACTCTTCTGCTTCTCAAATGTTCCCCTGGATGAGACCTCAAGGTTGGGTGCAGTAAAATCTTTTAACTTACCATGTAACTAGAATAGCACTAATAAAATGTACTAAGGTTACCCAGCTTCTTTCTGACTCTGCAAACAATATACACACGTGCTCTGGCAAGGATGCAAATTCCCAGGAGCTTCAGTTGCTGAAGTATAGAATCCATAGTAGTTTTTCTTTTGTGTTCAGGTGTGTGTGTATGTGTATATACATATATATATATATATATATATATATATATATAGTCTCTCAACTTTCAAGCAAGTCTTATTTAACTCATTGTGTGTTAGAAAAGTCTATCTATCTATCTATCTATCTATCTATCTATCTATCTATCTATCTATCTATCTATCTATCTATCTATCTATCTAGATGATATGTTTTACATTCTCTTAATATTTCCCTCCTTTCATTTGTGTCTTGTGTTATTTCTTAATATAACATTATTGTGTTGTTTACTAGCATATCATATTCTGTGAGTGCTCTTTGTTTACATTTGTTTATATGTGTTGTGGAATGCTGGAGTTTTAGTGGTTATTTATGTTTTTTTGTTTAGCCCTGTTAATAGCACTGGAGTCATGGTCTCCTACCCTGTATAGAGTTATTTATCAGTTATTTACGGTTCTGGGCGTCTCCTGTTCCCTATAAAATCTTTTACGACTGCTTCAATGCTATGAGCTGCCCATGTTCCCTCTTTACTTCTCTGGGACGTTGAATGTCTTCAGAAACACTATTTAGTTTCTCTAATTATTTCTGCTGTAGGTTTCAGGACTCTAATTTCTGTATTCATTTTGTTTTGATTAGTAGCCCCTGGTAGGAGGAGAGGAAGACAGACGTACAGCCGATTCCAAACACTAGAGCTGGAGAAGGAATTTCTCTTTAACCCCTATTTAACTAGGAAGAGGAGAATTGAGGTGTCTCATGCATTAGGACTCACGGAAAGACAGGTCAAAATTTGGTTTCAGAACAGAAGGATGAAATGGAAAAAGGAAAATAATAAAGAAAAATTTCCAGTCTCCCCTCAAGAGGGGAAAGAAGATGCAAAGTCAATAGAAAGTGTTGTGGAAGAGGAGAGAGGAGGAGACACCAACTAGCGTTCCTATAAGACTTCTCATACCCTGCTTCCATTATGGGGTAGGGGAAGTCTAGCTTTCTGTGTAAACCACTTATATACTGTAGTAACCTGCACAAATCACCAGGGATTAAAACTACCTAAATAATTAAGCATCGATAGACAATTTGTGGCTCTTCAGTTGTGGAACTACAAATCTCAGCATGCCCTAAAGCATGCTCATCATGCTTGGACTTGTAGTTCCACAAAAACCTACTGAGTGGTGGGTAGTCTGTCTGCCTACCTCTGCTGTAAGGCATACATGACCTTGCATATTGATTTCCTTTATATAGCTATAAAAAAAATATGCAAAGTATAGCACAATGTAGGAAATGTGTCATTCCATTGTTCTCAATAGAAAGACAGACTCTATAATACAAAGGATATTTAATTATAAAATACTTAACAATGATTTTATATATTTATAAAAAAAATGGACCTGATTTATCAATCAAAATGATGTGCACTAGATGGGTTTAGAATTGTTTTAGTGATTTAATAATTGTTTTTTAAGATATACTTTTAAAATTTGCTCAATGGTTAATATGAAGTGAAATTATTTGTATTGTTATATTTTTTTGCAACCGTTGTTTAAGAATAATATTTTATCACAATAATATGACTACCAGCGTTTCTTAACCTATGCAGTTTATTAAATACATTTCTTTAGATATTAAATCACCTACACTTAAACATTATTACTCGTAATTGTCATTATGCATTACTTTCACTCTTGTTGTCTCCACAATGTATTTATTAATATTTATTAATCAAGGTTGAGTATATATATATATATATATATATATATATGTATGTATATATATATATATATATATATATATACATACACACACACACACGAGTACATTTCCATATACAGTTAGAACTATAAGCTATATATGTAATTGCAGAAGATGCAATGTGTTTGTGTATACATATATATATATACTTACACATATTTGTGTGTGCAAATGTACACACACACACATACACTGCGAGCCCTTATCGATATCCATATGAGAAACACTATGTGATTACAATTAGATATGTATAGTATTTCTGCAGAGCTTCCTATGCATCCATTGATACATCAATAATATATACTACAAAGCAGTTGGTTTAGTCTTTTTTAAAATAATTTATTTCACAATTATTCAAACGCCTTTGTCATTTCAGTGTATAGATTTACACTCTAAATTATTATTATAATTTTGTTTTTGTACAAATACATGTACTACATTAAACCTATTGAATTGTAAAACCAGTCTTTGTAAGCCAAGCAGGCGTTCGTTGACCAATAAAATGGGATATTGTGGAAGTAACTGCAATAAAATTTTCATAATATTTTAAATCTATGCTTATCTATTGGTCTCTTTGGTCTGTCATCATATCCACCTACAGTATATAATGTAGGGAAAACTGCTACAGAAAAGCAATACTGATGCATACATTGTAATAAACTGCAAGTTTCATGGTTTATATGTCGCTAGGCCTATTGATTTTTGTAATAGTGTAGAAGAAAATAAAGCACATTTGTGAAACAGAAATAAAACTCCGTATTGCAATGTATGCTTAGCATTTATACTGCCTCTTTAATAGTGACTCCATTGTGAGTGAGTCTGTTTTATTGCTATTGATATAATCTGGGGCCTTGAGAAAAAGTAACAAAGAAGACGAGAATTCTCTTCCAGCCATTCTTTATTTTAGCGATTATGTTGCAAGTTTTCAACTGCACAAATGCTTTTGAAGGGTATTTCCTTGCTACGTATGTATGTGGTGCTTGCAGTGATTTCTCTTCACCACACAGACAAATCCGTTGTGTCATCTGGATTATTATATTAAAGTGTAGACCACGTCCGGTACTGCAACCCTGGCACTCTGCCAAATAAGTGCCCAAATGGAAAAATATATATCTATAAGCAGATTCATATTAACTTCAGCCATGTTTGTGTGTGTGTAATTGTGTATATATATATATATATATATATATATATATAAACACACTTATATATGTACACACACACACACTGTTTTCCTCTTTTTTATAATTGCTTAAAAAATATCTATCTTCAAAAAATGCATTGCAAAAGTGTGGAGGGTGAGGGAGATAGTGTGTTTTCTGTGCATGGCATGGACGATATGTATATATTTATCTGACCAGGTTGTTCTCATACAACCACTACTGGGGTGCAGGTATAAAGAAATACGTTTTCTTGTATATGCAGTGATTTATTGATTTATATATTTATTTTATTTATTTCACAATGGAACCAACTCAAATGATTACTTTTATAGATCAATATTTCAAAAATCATATTATTAAAGAAAATAAGAAATAACGTAATGCAGAAATAAACATCTTAAATGCACGATGATTGGGCTATTGAATGCAGATTATTAAAAAAAAAGTTTTTATGGAAACAAAATAGACACTTATTTCTGTCATTACAAAATATACAAAGTGGTGATACTTAAAAAATATAAAAAATAAAAATAATTGCTCCAATATTCATATTCCCTTTGTGTCGGTATTATTTTCTTCGAAGCTACGTTTACATAAAAAAAACAAAAAAACATACGAATATATTTTAATAATATTTCACATGCTACAAATGTAGCAAATCACTGGCTGAGAATGTTTCAGTCCATTACGCATTTACTTTCTAAAGACGATCAAAGCGGACTAAAACAAAAATAATTAACAGAAAATTACACTCTAAATATTTTATGTGTTTATGCCCACTTTAAATAGTTTTATTCTCAAGCACCGTTCTGGGTTAGCCACAAAGTGCTCGCATTTAGAATTCTATTAATCTGGGAAAAGCCCCATAACACTGGTTTAAAAACAGCCAAGAAAAATGGCG
>JAUIMM010000004.1:9222500-9245000 GCA_031769625.1 Taudactylus pleione
TCTTCTTACCTCTCAGATCCATCTCATGTCTAACAAATGTCTACTCATCCCATCTTCCATCTATCTCATATCAATGATTATCTCACTGCCCCCCTCATATCCATCACATATCTAACCAAAATGTATTACTTTCATATCTATCAATCTATCTATATCTATCTATCTATCTATCTATCTATCTATCTATCTATCTATCTATCTATCTATCCATTTATCCATAATCTCTCTCTCTCCCCCCCCTCTCCCTCTCCCTCCCTCACATTTCCATGTAATGCCTAGAACATGTCTACAGATCTAATTTATCTTCTTACCTCTCATATCCATCTCATGTCTACTCATCCTATCTTCCATCTATCTCATATCAATGATTATCTCACTGCCCCCTCATATCCATCACATATCTAACCAAAATGTATTACTTTCATATCTATCTATCTATCTATCTATCTATCTATCTATCTATCTATCTATCTATCTATCTATCTATCTATCTATCTATCTATCTATCTATCTATCCATAATCTCTCTCCCTCTCCCTCCCTCACATTTCCATGTAATGCCTAGATCATGTCTACAGATCTAATTTATCTTCTTACCTCTCATATCCATCTCATGTCTAACAAATGTCTACTCATCCCATCTTCCATCTATCTCATATCAATGGTTATCTCACTGCCCCCCTCATATCCATCACATATCTTACCAAAATGTATTACTTTCATATCTATCTATCTATCTATCTATCTATCTATCTATCTATCTATCTATCTATCTATCTATCTATCTATCTCCTATCTATCTATCTATCTATCTGTCATATATTAATCTATGTGTCTATCTATTTATCCATCATATCTCTCTCTCATATTACTTTCATATTAATTATTTATTGCCAGTTATTTATATAGTGCGCACATATTCTGCAGCATTTTACAGACAGTTTTTGACCATTCACATCAGTCCCTGCCCCAGTGGAGCTTACAATCTATGGCCCTCATTCAGAGCCGCTCGTTAGCGGCAGTACGCTCGTTCCGAGCGATGTCCGCACATCTGCGCATGCGTACGGTTTTTAGTACGCATGCGCGAACCAGTCAGTGCGGCCGAAAATCGTTTGTACGCTATATAGCGAGTGCCTGCTATTTTGAGTGACAGAATGAGGCGTATGTGGGTGGTAACAGGGGAAGGTGCTTGAAAACGGGGGAGTGGAATTCGAACGCGGGCATGCTTAAAGGTCAAAACGGACGTTTTAAGGGTGTGCATAATTAATCCAGCAGCGTCATTGACCACGTCACTTGGTTTTTTTAAACTCAGAACTGCTCGCAAAATAGCGGTTGAAAAAACCAACCACAAGAATAGCGAGCAGTTCATATGCTGTACGATGTACTCGATTAATCAAATAAATAGCGGACATGACGTATGGTGCGAGCGGCCAGGGGGCGTTTTTATCAAATAAACGAGCGTATGTTTTGCTCGCTCGTTCAGACTTAGAGGTGTGAACAGACTGCAATTTGCGAACGGATCATTTGAATAGCCACCCCTTGTTTTTGAACGAACGACCGCAAATAGCGAACGGCTCTGAATGAGGGCCTATGTTCACTATCACATGTGCACACACATATACACACTAGGGTTAATTTGTGTTGGGAGCCAATTAACCTAACAGTATATTTTTGGAGTGTGGGAGGAAACCGGAGTACCCAGAGGAAACCCACGCAAGTACAGGGAGAATATACAAACTCCACACAGGTAGGGCCATGGTGGGAATCGACCTCAGTGCTGTGAGGCAGTAATGCTAACCATTACACCGTCTGTGCTGCCCATATCTATCTATCTATCTATCTATCTATCTATCTATCTATCTATCTATCTATCTATCTATCTTACACAAACAATTGCAATGATCATATACTGCAATTTTTCCTATTGGTGTACAGAAAATAAAAGCAAACGTTTGGTTGCTATGGATTACACAACATTGATGAACTTCATATTTGTAATTTTTATTGTTTTGACTTTACAATGGTGTGAGGTTTTTATGTTTACTTTAGTTAGCATTCCAGCTTACTTAACAACATTTGGAGCAATCATGATACAGAGGTGGTAAGAGCTGGATCTCTAAGCGCATATTATACCTGCCATAATTCCAGTCAAAACACAGATATATTTCATTGAATATATTGACTGCTTCATTGATCCCTTTGCAGAGATCCAAACCCTCTTGCACTAGTCACTAATTGCACTTTCTCCCCAATTCTCAGTCCTCCCATTGCACATACCTTGTCCATATTGGCCAATTAACTTATTGCACATGATCCCCAATTCTCAGTCTTCCCCTTGAAAAGACCATGTTCCTATTGCCCAATTGACTCCTTGCACATGCTTCCCAATTCTCAGTCTTCTCATTGCACAGACCCTATTCCCACTACACAAGTGACTCATTGCACATTGTCACCTAATTTTCACCCCTCCTATTGCATAGACCCAATACTCATTGCACAAGTGACTAATTGCACTGTCCCCAATTTTCAGTCCTACCATTCCACAGAACCCATCCCCATTGCACAAGTGACTAATTGAACACTGTCCCCCATTCTCAGTCCTCCTATACACAGACCCTATCCCCATTGCACAAGTGACTAATTGCACACAGTCTACCATTCTCAGTCCTCCTATACACAGACCCTATCTTCATTGCAAAAGTGACTAATTGCACATTGTCCCCTATTCTCAGTCCTCATATTGCACAGATGCTATCATAATTGCACAAGTGACTAATTGCACACTGTCCCCCATTCTCAGTCCTCCTATTGCACAGACACTATCCTCACTGCACAAGTGACTAATTGCACACTGTCCACCATTCTCAGTCCTCCTATATACAGACCCTGTCCCCATTGCACAAGTGACTAATTGCACACTGTCCCCCATTCTCAGTCCTCCTATTGCACAGACACTATACTCATTGCACAAGTCACTAATTGCACACTGCCCCCCATTCTCAGTCCTCCTATTGCACAGACGCTATACTCATTGCACAAGTCACCAATTGCACATTGTTCCCCATTATCAGTCCTTCTATTGCACAGACCCTATCCTCATTGCACAAGTGACTAATTGCACATTGTCCCCAAATCTCATCCTCATTGCACATGTGGTTCATTGCACACTATCCCCAATTCTCAGTCCTTCCATTGCACAAATGTACCTCATTGCACAAGTGACTAATTGCACACTGTCCCCAATTCTCAACCTTCTCATTGCATTGACTTCTGCCTCTTTGCACATATGACTCATTGCACACAGTCCCCAATTCTCAATCCTTCCATTGCACAGATGTACCTCATTGTCTTGATATCCTATTTGCACAGACCTCTCACTGGCGAACTGCCCAATTCTTTGCATATCTTGAAGCCCATTCGACTTACCTGTAGGCAGAGCACTGGCAGGGTATTATACTGTACTTCATCTTTGTGCCTCTTGTAATGTGATATAAAAACAGGAGGTTCAGGACCAAAGTTTATCTCTGCTTTGTACAGAATATATACAAATGCTCATAGAGCAGGACCTTCACACGGGAACCTCAAAGTTACAGTGGAGGTTCCAGTTAGGAAGTATGGCACTGGCAGATCCCATTGGAATGGTGGGTGTCAGGTCAGCAAGTGCACCCTTCACTTCCACTTCTTTCAAGTTGCTTTTGGAGCCTCAGACAAGAGCCAGTTATGCCTTTGTTGCTTATCTGGAATTATAGAAGGAATCATAATGCCACTGCTTGTCATCTAAAAGTCACTGCTAGTCACCCTTGTGTCACATTAGTCAGATAATATAATTGGTCAGTGTGATGTCATTTGTCTATATGGAACTTTGATCTCTAAAAGCATAAGTTGTCATGGTGTTAATGCTCTGTTAATCAATGACTGAACTTGAAAGTTGATGATCTGGAATTAGGTAAATGTCAAACAATGACAGGGACCACTAAGCTTAAAATTCTAACTGATGTGTTTAAAAAAATAAATACTTATAACATTAATGGGTAGTACTAAGCCTTGGAGAGAGATAAAGTGGAGCGAGAAAAAGTACCAACCAATCAGCTCCTGTCATTTTTTAAACAGCCTGTAAAGTGCCAGTTAGGAGCTGAATGGCGGGTACTTTGGGGTGCTAAGCCTTGGAGAGCGATAGAGTGGAGATAGAAAAAGCACCATCCAATCAGCTCCTAACTGCCAGATTACAGTGTGTATTTAAAAGATGACAGTTAGGAACTGATTGGTTGGTACTTTACCTCTCTCCCAGGCTTAGTTAATCTCCCCCTGTGATTTCTATTTAAACAATGTGGCCACATACCATGTTGCACCCCAAATCTAGGAATGGTGAATGCCGTGGATTAGTGCTTTGTGTGTGTGTGTGTGTGTGTGTGTGTGTATATATATATATATATATATACACTGTATATATATATGCTTCAGAAGTTAATAGATGATTGATTTTCGCAACTAAGCTTGTACCAGGTGGATATTCCATCATGACGTGCACTGAATTTGATTAAAGTGGTTTTTGCAATCCAAGTTCTTTTTTTTTTTCAAATAACGAAGGATAACCGTAGTTAGTGAGAATGACATTCAAGAGAATTGATACTGTTTCATAGTTCACAACATTGCAGATTGGAAAATCCTGATAAAGTAGGTCAGAGTGAAAGGGACATTATATATTTGTGCAAGATATTGGTAACTTAGCATAGTGAATGCAGTATGCTGCAAGAAAATGTCACAATAAACCAAAATAACAATCGCTTACGCACCTTGTATAGTAGGGTAGATTATATAGCTAATAACTGAAGATGTGACATACTTTGTATGGTGAAGAAGAACATACCTCCCAATGCTCCTGATTTCTTTGGGACAGTCCGTATTCTGGGGAACTGTCCTGCCGGACTTTCATCCCAATTTGCGGGGGCTTGGGAGGAGCCTCCACTGTGTGTGTGTGGCGGGGGTACACCCTCCCTAGCTGTTGCCATGACCATTATTATGTCCTGATTATAACACCAGCAATCTGCATTCATGTCCCCATTCCCAATATAGGGCTCAATCCAATTAGGTGTGAATGGCGAGTAGCGAGTTCATTTCTTGAAACTCGCACACTTCACAGCGAAGCGCGCTCCCGAGAATTTTCCAATCCAATTAAAAATGCCTGTTCGCACTACTCGCAGCGGAGGGGTGTGAATTGACTGCCAAATGAGATTTGCGAGAAATGCATGAAAATGTGGGGAGACCATCCTGGACCCCCCAAAATGGATAATTTTGTTAGCAGCACCGTATAGACGGCTGTTTGTGGCCATTAGGAAGGTTCTGTATGTTTTTAAGTGGTGACAAATGGCTGATTTGTGTGTTTTTATTTAAATGCAAGAAAATGATTTAAAAAAAAAAAATTTTTTTGGTGTAATCACAAACGAATTAAATGAAAAATGCAATAAAAAGTAGGAAAAAAGGGGATTAAATTTGGGGTGCCTAAACTAACGAAAAAGATGATTTTGGTGTAATTTTAGGACTTTTTTTTACCCCAAAAATGACATGTAATTATTGCACTAATTAAGCTAATTGGAAACTTCCAAATGCCTAATTAGTAATTAGGGGGGGGGGGTATCCAAGGGGTTCAGCACAGTATCCCGACATTTTAACCTTAAATTAAAATATTTTCCTTCCCATCACTGACCCTCAGAGAGGTGCGAATGGAAAGTTGTGAATTCAGTCTGACTGGTTCAGTGTGAGTTGCTAATTGGATTGCAAAATGAATTCGCTATGCGAATTCGAAGACAAAATAGCAACTCGCACCATGCAATTCGCACCTAATAGGATTGACCCCTATATTGGATATAATTAAATGGGATATAATTATAGCACCATGCATAGGGTATGCAATACTTAATATTGTGTGTTTCAACAAAGCAAACCTGATTCTCCACACTGACTGCCGTAGCTGTGTTTGGAGCTGCTACACATACGCGATAGGGGGTAAATTTAATAAAGCTGCTAAAACAGACAAGTGGTGATGTTTCCCATAGCAACCAATCAGATTCTAGCTAAAATTTCTCTATTGCATTCTGGAAAATGATACACAGAATGTGATTGGTTGCTATGGGCAACACCACTGCTTGTCTTTTTTAGAAGATTTAGTAAATATACCCTTTTAGAGAGCTCTGACTTGCAGCATCACACAATAACAACAGTATAACCTATCAGGTCAGATACAGTATTGTTGCTGTTATGCTCTGATGCTGTAACTCTTGAGAAAGGTCTGTAAAGACCGAAACGTCGGCTGACTGGCATGAATTTCTACTAATAAAATAACACTTTTTTGCTGAAGTATGGTGAATGCCCTCTTCTTCCGACCTTTGGATTACCAACAGGGCCGCTGACCGCCGCGCTGGGCCCATGTGACAGGGGGTGTGACCTAACCGTAGGAGGTGTGGCCATGCCCCCTTTAAAAAAAATTGCGCTGGGGAGGGGGGCGCTGTGTGCCCCTCAGGTCGGCGCGCAGCCAATGGGGGGCGCAATCAGCGTAATTGCTCCCCACATGGGCATAGGGGACTGCTCCGGCTGCTGGTTTAGCAGCAACAAGCAGTCTCCCAGTGCAGCCCAACACACAGCAGCGTGTGACGTAAGAGGGAGGAGGAGGGGTGCCGAACCCGGGCCGCTCCAGCAAGCCCGGTCCTGGGTAACTGCCCCTCTCGGCACCCCTGATTACCAATACATATGCTTGGACTACCTGCGGATTTCCCTTTGAGTATCCACAGTACTGGCACTCTGATCATCTAAATTCAATCATCCGCTGGGGTGCTTCCTTCAAATAGGAACCAACTGCAGTCCCAATTATGAATATCTTCAAAACTGAAAAAATGGCACTCACCAGTCTTCTTATGCAACCCCCCCCCCCCCACCATATTTATTAGTTACTACAACAGGTCAGCATACAGCCACAGGTCCCCAAAGGACCATTTTCACAACTTTCTTAATGTTCAGCAGCAATTCAAAAAATACATGTCTTTTGCTGGGTACGCACTGACTTCATTCTTACCAATCAGCCTCTCGACATGTCGTCCTGATGTCACAGCTGGGCGGACATTTGAATTTGCCCGCCCAGCTGGGAGCTTGTGACATCAGTCCCTGCAGCAAGTGTATGGGCCAGCGGCGGACCTTCCGTACACACAGCCAGATGTGCCGATATATCTGTATATATATGGACCATTGGCTGTGCTACACAGCCGATGCGATATGTTTGTGAACAACGCCATTCACAGTCATAATTGAGGATAAACACCCACTGACGCCCTGTGATATATCGCCCAGCGTGTACCCAGCTTTTGTGAAAAACAAGATATCCACAGAACCAGCAGTTCCGTGAATTGTTTATCCTACCCACCAATGTACTAAGAAAGGCAGTCATATTACTTTGAAAGGCGCTGCGGAACTTTTGTGGCGCCATATAAATAAATGATAATAATAATAATAATAATAATAATAATAATAATAATAATATTGGATGCACAACATAGGTTACAAATTGCAATGGGTGGGATAAACAATATATGAAAATGTCATCAACAATGGGGGTATAAAAGAAAACGTTTGGGGTTGTGCCATGTCACTTGCAAAGTGTTAGGCTATCCCTGGCTCCCCTTCTCTAGAAACACCCTGGAATTACCGTACACACCACAAGCACTAGCCTCTGATGAATGTGGCACCCACTCACTATGGCGCTGTCCCTTTCAACTTCTCAGGAGTCAGGACAAACATGCCAGCTACTGCAGAGGATTTTTTTTTGGAGCCCTAGAATGCCGACTTTCACTTTCTTCATGTACGGGTGTGTTTCAAAGACCAAGAAGTGAGTGGACAAGATGGCACATATTAGGAAGCAATGTGGTTTGTAGATGATTCGTAGTGAGTAGAGTGTGCCATATAATGATTCTGCTGAAAAAGTCAAATAATAAAGTTTTCTTCTAACATTATCATTGCAAGTAAACACAGTTCCACCAAGCTGGATTAAAACTTAAGCCTTTCATAGGTTATATACAGTATTTTCCCCTGTCCGTCATACAGTGACATTATTTGGGATGTATGGTATGCAATGGAAGATTTTACCTAGGGGCTGTGAGGGTAGTGTATAAATCCCCTTCTGTTACTGTAACTGGAAGTGGCATGCAGTGAGGGTGGAAGTGCAGTTTCCTACCCATACAGTCTACCAAAAATAGACAGTTGTCCCCTCGCTGGCTTGCTTTGCTCTCTCACCACAAGATTATATTCCCCCTCTATGCCCACGTGGAAGGTAGGAAATGACGTTGGATAGTAACTGATGACGTCATGGTGCACGGAAGGGGATCTATCCACTACCGGGCTGCGAGGCTGCAGCCCTCCCCTAGTAAAATCCTCCACTTCAGTGACCAAGTGCAGTCCGTGACTGCACTGGCTACACTGTGACTGGAGGTGGCTTCCCATTGGAAGCGCCACCTGCCAGTCAAGCTCAGGACAGGCAGCCCCAGGGGCAGGTGTCTTGTCCCCCTGTAGAGCTGCCCTGCCTTTCGGGCAGCCCTACAGGGCCTCTCGGGGCTGCAAACAATGCAGTCCATAGAAGCCGGCGTTATGCGCAAGCGCGGCGGTGCCGGCACCACCGCCGCTCATGTGCATGCGCTGGTCCCGGCGCCTGCCAGATTCATTGCGCAGGCGCCGGGACCCAGCCGACCACAGCCAGACTAGCAGCAGCGGCAGCCCCCTCAGGTAAGAGGGCAGGCGCCCATGCTGATGGTATGTAATAGATTTGAAGGTCAAATTCTCTTTCTAGATTTTATCATAACATGAAATACCCCTTATATGTAGTGTATGAAAATCCATAGGTAACTAGAATTATGAAACAAGTTTTAAGGGGGCCTATTTATCAAGCCTGTCTTGCATAAAAACTGCAGTTTCTGCTTAATTTTATGTTGTTTCTGCCTAATGCATGAGATTTTGCATTTAATGGGTTAACTACCACTGCAGCTCTCAGACCCCATTATTGTCAATGGGGACTGCAGTCTAACCCTTACGTACCAAACTCAGAAAAGCAAAGTTTTTCATGGTTTGGTCCCATTGGTTTACGCCTTCATCAAATGTTGTGATCAGCTTTTTGCCTAGGAAGGCATGTTCAGAGGAGAGGGATCTTACGGTCCCTCTCCTGCAGCTTCCAAAAACTGACACTGTGCAGATGCGCAGTATCAGTATCCCAGGTGTAGTCTTTAAAAAATCTGAAATACCGGGAATGTAACTTGCAGGGACAGCAGGTTTCACTACCGCTGTCTTTGCGATTTACTTTTAGTACATAGCAGAGATAATCATGTAAAAAATGGTTATCCCCACTGTGATGTACAATGAAAATATTTGCAAAACGATTTTTAGTACATATGTACGTTTAGTGTCTTATTACACCGCACTTTGTAGCTAGGTCAATCATGTAACTTATTCTGAATCTTTCGGTATGTGGACCAAGCAGATACATGTCAGTGTGCCTATTGCAGGTAGCAGATAACAGGATTTGTGAGCATGAGCAAAAATTGTCTGACCAGATTTTAACTTTTTTTTTTCTATATGTGAATTGTGATTTATATGGGGTGAGACAAACAAAAACTTTGGGCGGATTTTCCAATTTCACCATTCATATTCCTGAATGTTTGCCCAGATTAAGCAGCGCCAGATTAACAATTGGGTGGATGGAGCTACAGCTCCAGGCTCCACATAAAAATAGGCCCAACATCTTGCGCCTCCTTACACTTAGATTCAATCTAAGTGTAGATTCAATCAAGCGCGTGTTAACTCGCAGTGGCTGACTTCTGCTTGCAGCCTATGACAATCTGTTACCGCAATTGGCTGGAAAAATGCAACGCACAAACTGCAGCCTGTACTTAATTGAATTTGCCCTTTAGAGAGGTGGAACGGGTAGAGTAAAGGGGTGTGCATGTAATTGGACTTAGTCAGACCAACACAGAGATGAAGATATGTCTTTCACTAGTCATGTCACTTGCTGTTGACTAGTAGCTATGCAGAAAGATGCTTCTACACATGAGCTATCAAAGACTCTGGCACTATTTGCTCTCTTCTGTGCATATGCAATCTTATATATCATCGGAAAGATGTCACCACTGGGACCATGTAGGAGAATGCCTGCTACGTCCGTGTGTGTGTGATTTTGTGTCTGTCGGTGGTGCACATGGTGGCTGATTGTCATCTTCCTCATATCAGATCTTACCTCAGTGTTGAGCATCTGCAAGTGCTCAAGAGAGGTGCACATGTGTCTGTGTTCCAGTCTTCATATGTTGCATTTGTATAATGACCATGGTAACACAGTGCCTCCATTCCCCTGATCAACCTCTACAATTGTAATGCTGGGCATACACTATACAATTATCTGTCAGATATCTGTCCAATCTGGCTGGTTGGAATGAAAACCTGGTAATGTATGGGAGCAAATGACAATCACCATTTGCTCACAAATAATGGAAAACAGACAAAAATGGTCATTCAGACAAATTGGTTAAAACACACGAATTTAACCAATTTGAACAATTATTTTTTGTCCGTTTTCCATGTTTAAAACCATATGATCGACTGTCATTTGTTCCCATAAATTACCAGGTTTTCATTCCAACCAGCCAGATTGGACAGTTATCTGACAGATAATTGTATAGTGTATGCCCAGCATTAGGAGCCACAAGCCTGGCTTGATTATGTGTTTGACTGTTCATAGGGCTGCAACAATAAGCAGTGCTTTGTGTGGATGATCAGGGGTAAACACTATGTGTGACAGTGTGTGTGACAGTGTGTGTGACAGTGTGTGAAATGACTAAAAGTTAATTTCTACACAGCTTTTTCATAACCCATTGTTTCTATCGGATGTGGATTGAAAGATCTACAGTAAAAAGGTAGACAATGTCTAGATAAACACCAGGGGCCAAATATAATAGGGTGAGAGTTTAGAAAATGTGAGAGATTAGCAGTAAAACTCTCACACTAATACATTGATCGAGTTGTATTTTCAAAACAGGAAACGCCTGGATGAGAGTTTAAATCTTGAGAGATTTTTGAGTCTGAAAAACATGCAAGTTTCCATGTTCTGTGACTTTATTACATTGGGCTGAGTTAAAAAATATGACAGTTTTCCCTCACATTTTCTAAACTCTCACCCTATTACATTTGGCCCCAGATGTTAGACAGTCAATAGGTCGACAGGGACAAAAGGTCGACATGCAAGAAGGTCGACAGGGACAAATGGTCGACAGGGTCAAAAGGTTGACATGTAAATGGTCGGTACAAAAATGGTCGACACATGCTGTTGTTTTTTTTTCTAATCCTAATCTTCACCCTAACCCTCCCCTTGGGGCCCAAACCTAACCCTCCCTCCTGGTGCCTAACCCTAACCGTCGTGGTAGGTGCCTGACCCTAACCATCCCTTCTAGTGCCTAACCCTCCAGTAAGTGTCTAACCCTAATCCTCCAGTAAGTGCCTAACCCTCCCTCCTGGTGCCTAACCCTAACCATTGGGGTAAAAGCCTAACCCTAACCCTCCGGTAAGTGCCTAACCCTAACCTAACCCTAGCTCTAAGAAAACAAAAAATAATGTGTTGACCATTTTTGTGTCGACCATTCTTATGTCAACCTTTTGACCTTGTTGACCTTCTTACATGTCAACCTTTGGTGTGTCGACCTTTTGTCCCTGTCGACCTTTTGTACCTGTCGACCTATTGAACATCTGGTGTCTATCTAGACATTGTCTACCCTTTTTCTGTAGATCTTTAGACCGGTTCCTGTTTCGATCATTAGTCCATTAGTCCATGTTAGACCTGATATAATTAGTTTGAATTCTTTGCATATTGGAGACCAATACAGATCTTTGAGCTGGCATAGTTGCTAATACTTTCAAATAGTTTACAGGGATACGTTGCTATTTACCAAAATAATCTGGGCGGAGTTCATTTGTTTTAGCGTGCCCGATCTCCCATCTAAAGTGACATGAAATCACGGGGTGCTATTCAATTGATGCCGATTATCGTGCTGATCACGCTCATAGACGTTGGGTTTAGCCACATAAAACGGCTACACCTGACCAAAGTGCTGGGCGCAATCGCGAATAGTGCAGTTTGGGCGCCCAAATGGGTCATTTTCGCCTATTTCAGGGGGGTGCAGCTGATCGTGCCCGACAGAAGCAACAATGGAATAGCTCCGTCGGGCGCGAAAGGGGCTGGAAACAATCTGTTTGGCATAGTGGAATCTAGATACAACTCAATGAACTAGAATCTTCATCATGATAAATTCGTTGAACACGGTTATATGGTAATCTATCATATATTTAAAAATAGAACTTAATGTTAGACTTTAATCGTATATCAAGGCTGAATATAGAGAGAGAGAGAGAGAGAGAGAGAGAGAGAGAGAGAGAGAGAGAGAGAGAGAGAGAGAGAGAGAGAGAGAGAGAGAGAGAGAGAGAGAGAGAGCGAGCGAGCGAGAGAGAGAGAATAGCATCTTATATAATAATAAAAAAAATCACCAGGGGCAAAACCTTCAAATCTATTTCTATCCCTGTAGAGTCGGGATAGGTGTCAACTATAGTTCTGTTAAATGTACATGTGAAACAAACAGAATCTACTCACACCCTATTGTATGTTCTATGTTGCACAGACAAATGTAACAATGTACCGGTTTACAATAAGCTAATCAGCCAAACTGTAGTGTCTGGGTTCTTATGTCTCTTCTATCTGCCCCCAAAGCTGAAATATAGTTCGTACAGTATCTAGTATTGGCAATGTCAAAGAGAATCACCACCAGGATCTTCTGTAATCAGATGACCACATGGACGATATCACTTACTGGCCTCCATGCCTAAAGTAGTGAGAGATGTATCATAGTAATGTTTCTCTGCAGAGAGGAAATGGTTAGGGAATCCTGCGAGTGTTTGAGCCAGTACAAAGATGAACTGAAGTGCAGCTGTCTTTGTTTTATAGAGTAGTTTCCCTGCGTGCCCATAGGAAGGCGCTGTTGGACCAGTCTCTTATATTCTGTGAATTAGTGTGTGAAGTGCCCTTTGGTTAACCTGAGAGGGAATTGTTAACACGTGGTCTTAGCTAATGTCCTGTGTTCATTATATTTAAGACGAATGTGGCATAAGCCAAGTATTTAAGCATCAGTTAAACTGCACAATGAAAACACTGGGAGATGCAGCTTCTTACATTTGCTTTCGAGATCTAATATACAGGAGTGTATAATTGTGCATGATAGATAGCTGAAAATGCAGGTCTGTCGTTGGCAATAATTAATGTGCTGGTTAAATAATGCACCTGCTTTGCCTATTTGCAGAGTGGTCCATAAACCATAACACATACATTAATTCTCATACTTTTCAAAACTAATAACACAGGTAACAAAATTATTTCCTTTTGTGCTTTTACATAACAGTACCTGGGCTTTATAATGAGGTAAATAGCACCGAAGTATCTGAACTTGAAATCCTGTAATACCCTTGAATACAAACACCCACCTCTGCAAATGATTAATAGCACTGTTTTCCTTCAGTCACAAGCTAAGCATTGACTGAATTATATACAGTATGTACCTATGTATGTATGTGTATGTATGTATGTATGCAAATTGGTACAGACTCTGATTCACACAATTAATTGATTACTTTATACAATAAGTATACACATATAATCACCAAGAACAAACCAGATCCAAGTGAACTTTGCACTATCCATAGGAAAATCACATCATTAGTCTGAGTCAAAACAAAGGATATAGATAGATAGATAGATAGATAGATAGATAGATAGATAGATAGATAGATAGATATGAGATAGATAGATAGATAGATAGATAGATAGATACATAGATACATAGATAGATACATAGATAGATAGAAATCAGATGATAGATAGATAGATAGATAGATAGATAGATAGATAGATAGATAGATAGATAGATAGATAGATAGATAGATAGATAGATAGATTAGTACTATAAATCCTGAAATCCTGTCCTTTAAATACTGAAATGTATTCAGTTAATTTGAACTGGTTAAAATGTAACAAACTGTGATTTTGTTTAATTTAAAAAGGGCAAAACCATTGCATATAAAAGTGCATTAATCGTATATTAACATCTAATTAGATACGTGCATTTTCCTTTATAGTACAATTATGCATTTTCAGCTTCACATATGGTGCATCTGGAGAAAGTCATTGTTTGATAAATTGTATTTCTCATCCTGCTTACTGAGTGTCACCTCCTTATCACGTACTATCCAAATCCTCTGTTGCTGAAACCTCAAAAGGCTTATTCACACCATTTTGTTTTATGACTTTACAACCCTTAGATTACACCTCTCTTTTTTCCCAGCCTACAAAGTTCAAAGATCTTCTCACTTGAAGAACTAGAGGTTGTAAACAATTTGTTGGTATGCAAATGCATAGTAACATCAGAAGCACACAGGATAAATATCGTATTTTTCCCTGTAATACTGTCCTTTTGTCACACGTATACACTGTCACATTTATGCATACTTATTAAATTACAAATTATGTTTATTAAATATTGGTGCTAATTCCTATATTAAACAACAAGAGGAAAAAGCAAAACGTCTGGAGCTTAGTATGTTCAATTAAATGAGATGAAGTTTAGTCTTTGCAAACAATTACCAGTTATTTCAAGATCTAAAATACAAAGTATGCTCTCAGTTTCATCCATATATATTATTTCCCTTTAGATTTAACTGTTATAATGTAAAATACATTGTAATAAAGTAATAATTTCTATATATGCATACCTAGATATGTAATAAGTATTGGGACTGCAGTGTTATAGAAGTTTTACTTTTAAGATATAGTTTTTTTTCCCCTTTTTTTGTGTGTGTGAGTTACTATTGGAGGCTTCTGGGAATCTCAGTCTACTGAATAGAAGTTTAAAGCTGAGGGTTATTTATGGTTCCACTGAGATGAGACCTGAGTGGCTGGATGAGAGCACGTGATTCCAATAAACTTTGTTTTATGGCTTGAGAGTTGACAAGCTAAAATATAATTCCCACCATAAATTAGTTTAAGAGCATACAAGTGCAGATGCGTTTTGTTCCTGGATGCAGTAATAAGGATAGTGTTTAGAAAGGATCATTCTGCTTGGATCTCTTTCCACCGGAGCATTTCTAACTGCTGGATCTACTGTGCAAGAAGAAGCTTAGAAAGTAAGTGATTTTACATGCAATCGAATAGCAGATGGGAGTTCTGGGACAGGGAATATACACGTGTTTGTGGTTATACATTACTTTCTATGGAGGAACAAAAAAAACACAATGGTATACATGTTCTGTTTCATTTGCCTGTATGCAATATGAGTGCCATCTATAGAATAAATAATACTATTATAGCCAGGTACGTTTGAACTATGAACTTGAGAATCAGTTTTCTAGATCAAAATATTAGTGAATTGTTTATATATATTCTAAACAGCCTAACTGGAATTAGAATAGCTTTATATATTCGTATGTGTTCGTTCGTTTTTTTTTTCTTAGATATTATTTAGATTTTTTTTAATAATTCTGTGATTCAACCAAAATGTGAATGATTAACCTAATTTACAGTGACACGTTGTTGCAGTATATGTAGTGCATTTATTAATAATGATATTACCTTTCTTTTGCAACAGGTTACACACAATGGGAGGACACGTGGAGTAAGTATTGTTCTCTACCCACAATTTTCCTTGTTATATATTTCGTATTAATGTCCTGATATTGTCAGTAGAACTTTAGAAACCAACTCCTCAAAAAGATTGTGTCACAGAATTTTTATGTTGTATTTTGGAGTACTTAGAGGTGTATGCGAGGTGTAACTGTTATCTGGATTCCTGTTCAGTATGTAAATTACAATGATGAAATGTAGGAATATTTGACATGTGGCTGGAATATTGGCTGGGTAGTTAGTTTTGACTGGAAAGTGATGTAAAGATGAACTAGTTTCGCTGCAGAATTTTATTGGTTCGGGATATTTTCCGGATGTATAGCCTGTTGGGTTTTGGGTTAATTGTAACACCTATTTGATTTGTTGCATTGTGTAGCGCCTCCCACAGTAAGGATGGATGTACAGTACATTACAGATACAGAACAGTACAAATATGGTGACTGGTTGATCACTTGTGTTGTTTATTGTATTGTAGTGTAAACCGATAGTGGATTGGAAACATTGAAAGTGCTTAGATGTTTTTTTTTTATAATGAGAAAAGTGTTTTTTTTTGTTTTTTTTTGCTAAATAACAACAACAGAACCTGCTACAATGCAATACAGAAACAAAGCATCGAATACAGTTAATATCTCAATGTTGAATTTTGTATTGAAGCATTGTGGCTTCAGGTTTAGATACATTTATATTGATTTTATTAACATTTTATATTCCTGTAACTGAATATAGTTATTTGCGAGCAATATTACACCATATCTACTCTCTGGTTCGCCTGCAATTAAATTAATAAAATGGAGCTATCATATAATATAGTTTTTCCTCTACCAATTTTCTTATTTTTGAGACCCTTTGGCTGTTAAAAAAACAAACAAAAACAAATCTGAACCTCACGTATATTATCATACTAATTATAATCAGTCATTTTATGCATCTTTTTTTTTGCTGCAGACAGAAACTTTACACTTTATCATTCATATGTAATAAGTCTTATAGCACAAAACATTACTTTCCTTTATTATAAAACATTGAATATAGTTTTTTTGCATCAAGTAGGCCAGAGAAAAAGAGGGGGAGATGAAAATCAGTTGCATGGCCAGTTGGACAGGGAGGTGAATATTTAACGCTTTTGTTCATCAATAACGCTGTGGCTTTGACCTGTCTGAGCAAGCCCTGAGATAAGGTGAAATGCAGGTCACCGCGTCTAACTAACATGGAAATGCCAACTTAATTTTAGCTGTCCTCTGCATATTATACCTTTTTCACATTGGGGTTTGACATACTCACCTCTAGTCAAATCCATATTAAGCATTCATGTAATGTATTGTTATTTTTATTTCTTTGTCAAGGTGTTGCTATTATAAATGTAATTTAATTTATTATACAATATCGATAATTATCTTTAAAAAAAATTACTATCAAATAAATATCTGCATGGCAAAAGAAAGCATGCTTGACTTAAACAATAAACACATGTGATGTGCAGGGAGGGTAATATTTATTGATATAAATGTAACTATTTGTATCAAAATAAAATAATCGCAGATTAATATATATATATATATATATATATATATATATATATATATATAGATGAGAGGTCTAGCAGGCGATAACAAATGTGTAGCTAGGCTGAAAAGTTATACACACAGTTTTGGATGGTACCTCTTCTTCTTATGAGAGCTTAGTTATCACCACACTGCAGTGGGTAGGAGTTGGAGATTCCTTGTGGATCCTGAACTTTTGTACTCCGCTGTGTGTCTTAAAAATAATGAAACATTGTGATATGTTTGCAAATGATTTCAAGTGCCCTTTTGACCTGGACTGCACCATAAACGCTACCACACTAAATTCTGATGATAGTCCAAAGGTTTATTTCTCAGAAGCAACTTGTCTGGTATGTAATACTTGACACTGCATTTTTAAAGATTTTATATTTAGATAAACGTATTGCTGTCACATAATCATTTTATCTTTTTATTGGTGGTGCACTCAAAATCCATGTTTTGTTTCCTCTTTTAGTACAGAGCTATTGATGTGAGGTCACTCTACATTTTGACAGTATTTTGCTGCTGTGTTTTATTCATGTGTTTTATATATATATATATATATATATATATATATATGTTTGTATGATATATTTACATTTTTGTTGCATTCAGATGTAATCAATGTATTCGTTTTGGGTATCAGGAACTACCGAAAGGTTTTTTTATGCCAAGATAACATTGTGTTAGATGTTAGATTTTATATTGTACAGGGGGGAATTTATGACCTGTCAGGAGCAGTGTGGATGTGTTTAGAAGCTTTAAGTTATTTATTTAGTAAACTCATAGCATTTATGGACATGACACTCTTGCCTTGTAACCTCTTTCTCAAAAGTTGATATAATAACAAAAACTCCAGCCCACACGCTGTGATCCATCCAAAATACTGTACTACAAGCGTAATAGTGTTATAATCCATCTATAAATCAGATTTATATTGTCTTTGAATTTATTTAAATCACTTTTAAAAATATTTTTTACTTGTTATTCTGTTTGTTTATCTGACTTTGTACACATTGCATTTTTTTTTACAATATGCTTCCATACCTGCCATCATCCCTGTAATATAGACACTAGGTGATTCGTATCAGCACATAGGTATCCCTTGGTAGAAGAACTGTTATTACGTTGTCTATATGTACCCTGTAGAACCGAATTTGTGTGGTGTTTACATAGTCACAGATTCGATCCTAGGGGAATATATGGTCGATGCAAAAACTTCGATGAGATCACCAAAAATATTTGATATTAAACTATCAGACGGATGGTAAATAATGTCATTTACTCAAGCAGATATTCTCTATCACAACATTTGCATTACAGCTACTAAAGATATTACATCAACCCTTTTGGAATACTTCCATTTATATATGTAATATTCCATATATTGTATATAGTTTTGACCAATATGAGACTGAACACTCAAACCGTATGTGCATTCCAATATTATGTAGTGCAATAACATCAGGGTTGTACAGTATCTGCTTGTACGTGTATATTTTACAGTCATTTGCATGTGGTATAGCAGTTATATGTTTTGCAATAAGCTGTATGCCTGAACCTGCATTGCTTTAATTCCAGACAAATTCTGATTATGCCCAAATCTATCTCCACAAATGAAACATTGTAACAACTTTAAATATAAAATAACCGTAGTAGGTTTGGGTTTATTTGTGCTTATTTCTTAGCTTGTAACATTATTTCTAATTTAAGTATGTGGAAAGTAAACCAGAAGTTACTGATTGCCTAATTTTTTTCAACCTGACTAGATTCTGGTAACTTTTGGATGACCCCATCTGAAACAAAGCCAAGACAGGTCTATTGTACATATGATGTTCCCCTGACAATTTAAGATCTATTTTTCTTCCCATTTGGGTTTAGCATGAATTAAATAGGACTTAGGTGCTTCAAAAACATCAAACTGCAGCCACAACGCATAAAATCAGTATTTGCTGTAAATAAAAAATAGATTATAAAAATCAATTGTGATAAAAGTCTGTACTTTTATAGTGATAAGGGAAGGTTTTCATTTCTGAACACATGAAATGTGTGATTAAGAGGAAGGGGGGGGAGGAGTGTTCATAATGATCCAATTAAATCAATATTATTTTGTTATTTTCTGAAAATTATGAGGTACAATTAAATACAGTGATAAAGTTCCTGCCTTCTGATTGGCTGGCCGGGTCACGTGGCTCTCTAACTTTATTCAGTTGACAGCAAGTAGGAGGGCTCTATGGAGGCAGAAAAAAAAGACAACACCAGAAAAATTAGTATTTTCTATCCTCAGAAATTAATGGCCATGAGTTCGTATATGGTAAACTCTAAGTATGTGGATCCTAAATTTCCTCCTTGCGAGGAATATGTGCAGAGCAGCTACCTAGCAGAACAAGGCTCTGATTTTTACAGCCACTCGCAGGGCTCTGACTATCAGCACCAGGCAATCTACTCCCGGCCAAACTACAGCGAGGAGCCCTTCAGCTGTAGCCAAGCACAGGGCTCCACATTGCAGCCTCGGGGTCCTGGGCAGGATCAGACCTCATTCTCTGCTTCTGAGGAACCCTGCCCAGCACCAGCCCCGATCTCCAGACCCTGCAGCCAGCAGCAACAGCATCAGCACCCCAAAAATGGGAGTTTATCTAAACCACCAGCCATAGTGTATCCTTGGATGAAAAAAGTCCATGTGAACTCAGGTAAGCAGAAACTTCGCACTAATACAGACTACACTGGGATCTGGGGGGTTAGTAAGCTGCTGAAAATATTATTTATGGCCATTTAAGCCTAGGAAGCCATTACACTCATCATAAATTTTTATGGTTGAGGTAATAGGCCGTTGGCCATGTGGCTTTGTTTTTTCTGCTCAGTAGCAAACTCCCATCTTCAAAGCGTGTGCATGAATTAAGCAAATATTGCAATATAGAGCATACACCGGGGTGTGTAACACCTCTGAGTGTTTATAGTCACGTTGGATGAGTAGTTTTCATGAAGTATTCTGTATGGATTTGCATTAATATTATTCTTTTTTGTTTTTTATTTCTCTATTCCAGTCAATCCAAATTACACCGGAGGGGAACCCAAGCGGTCCAGGACTGCTTACACCAGGCAGCAAGTTCTGGAACTGGAGAAAGAATTTCATTTTAACAGGTACCTGACCAGGCGTCGCAGGATAGAAATCGCCCACAGTTTGTGCCTCTCTGAGCGCCAGATAAAAATCTGGTTCCAGAACAGGAGGATGAAGTGGAAGAAAGACCACAAACTACCTAATACAAAAGGACGATCTACATCTGGGTCTTCTCAACATATACAAACTGTTACCAAGGAGCACCAGACTGACCTGACTGATTTATAGGACATTGCATTTTTATTTTATTTTTTTATATCCTTCCCTTTTGAGCTGTAATCGCATACAATGTTCACACAGCTAAATATATGCAGCAGTTTACAGCTCCAGGACATCATTCCATAGGACTATATCCCTCGGTGACACAGACTTACAATAATTCCTTTCTAGAAAAAAAAAATCAAGAATTCGTCTGACTGTCTCTTCAGTAGAACATTTGGGACACAATAACTGTGATCATATATTTTTACCAGACCAGGAAGATATCACAAATCACAAAGAGATCTGTGGAAATATGTTCTAGGTAACTCTATATCTGTATGTATGTTCTGTTATAATGTACAGGGCAGCAGTGGGTTAACAAGGAAATGGGAGAGCAAGTTGAGGCTCCTTAAATCATAAATGTGGGGACCATATGGGCAACCGCTGCAATTATTTCGTTGTTTTTCTTTGTTACTGCCAGTATTAATCACACTATACCAAAATAGGGGGGAAAAAGGTCATTAAATAAACGGGTTATTTTATTTGTAAAGTGTATTCACGTATTTATTTAAAATGAAATTATCTAAAAAGCATACAAAAAAATAAACTAAAAAAGAAGTAGAAATGACCTAAATAATATTCCATACCAAAAATACAGGACATAAATGATAACTGTTCGGAATTAATGTTACCAGTATGGATGGAGAATGCTGGCTCTGAAATTTACATATTTATGGCTGAATTTAGATATAGATACCTGATGGGTCTTAAATAGTTTTTTTTTATATTTCTGTCTGTTCTCAAATTGTGTAGCACGTGTCGGTTTGGGTTTTAAAAAGATAAAAGAGGGATAGTCCATGTGATATTTTTTTATGGGAAAATACACAAGGAAAGAGGTCAGAGACACGAGATGTACATTTAAATGTAACATAATTTTTTGTAATTTTTTGGGGTTGGTTATTATATGTTAATAGTGAAAAAAAATGATCATTGGATATATTTCACCTTGTAGATTTCACCTTGTAGATTAAAGTCTTCCAAAAGATACTGTAGAAATGATTCCGATACAAAAAATAAATAAATAAACCCGCATCATTGTAAAATATTTATCCTTGACATAAGAAAACAAATTTATTTTATGCTATACTTTTTTTCTGGTCACGATTTTATGTGAAAATATTATACATATTTTAAATGATTGTGAAAAAAAGTAAAATAATATTACCAGTTTCAAACAATAGAAAGGTGATGGAAGATAATTTTTTTTTTTTTATTCTAGCGCTTACATGTTTTATTCATTTTTATTTCCCTTGAATAACAAAACATAATAATAATACAAAAAATAAAAATATTACTTTGGTTCATATAAATAAAATGTTTAGATGATCAGGGTGAATGTATCACGCAATTATAGGTACCAATTTTATAGCAAGGAGCACATTTACACGTGTGAAAATTTAGACCTAAGAATAAAATAAATCTTAATAGACAAATAGAGACAGAAGGCAGGAAAGTAACCCTACAAGCGATATGTCAGGAATCCTTATCTAGTATTTGCTGTTAAATCTAACACACTAACAGAATGAGGTTCTTTGTTCTGTCTTGGGCTGAGCTTTCTCAGGCTGCACAGGGCAATAGATGACTAGTCCCAATTGCAGATATTAAAGATGGCTTATCCATGTATTAGGACCATCATTGTTTCTATGACAAAAAAGCCCACAGTTCATATAGTAAAGATGTCGCCTCACGTTGAGAGGGTGAAAAGGTATTTTACTGAAGTTCGGCTCAGCCACAGAAACAGGTTCATCCGGAGGACACATTTTCTAGGCGATTAGCTGTATTTCAGCCGGGAGAGCTGACCTCTAAACCCTTGACCTCTCGGACCTTAACTCCCTATTTTAGACA
>JAUIMM010000004.1:9847500-10028178 GCA_031769625.1 Taudactylus pleione
TGAGCAGAAGTGAGGAGGGATGGAGCCACGAGCATTAACAAAGAGGGAGGTGCTTTTAAGTCCTCTCCCATCATCACCCCCGGCTTCTGATGAAACATGCCAATAAGGGGCACTACTGTGGCATAAGGTATATAAGGGGCACTACTGTGTGGCATAATGTGCATTGTGTGCATTACTGTGTAGCATAAAATAGGGGAGGTGCATCACGAGACATACTGTACACTGATAGGTGTTGGTGGTCAGCACTTTCATTATTTCATTATGATGATGCATTCGTAATGTTTACCATTTCCCTATTCTCAAAGCATTAGTAATAAATCACCTTTTCTCTCAGAATTACCTCCTAAATCCCCTACTGGTCGAGTCTCACCTCAAACAGGAAGTGATGTCATACACTCATTTCAGTATCACACCTGTATTGCTTCAACCTAATCCAATCAGATTCAGGGAACTGAGCATGACATCAATAGTCTGGCTGGGCTTGTTTGTCACAGTTCCAGGGTACTTGTATCATAAGAGTTGAAACGTACAGTAACTGGGCTTGCAAGGGAGTAAAATATGCTCACTACATAAAGCACAGCAAATTATTAGTGTATTTCTTTATTTTAAATAATTTAAAATGTAGTTACTAATGTTGGCACGCTACAGATTATAAAATGTTTCCAGGATGTTTTGGCATGTAATAATAATGAATAAAGCAAGTATTTGACTTATAATACGTGTACAACTTTGCATGACCATATTTCTGCCTGACTAATGCCTACAATTGCTGAACAGAACCCTCTGACAGCTACTGGCTCAGGGGAATGTGAACACTCTCAGCCGCAGATGACTGCTCCTGTATTCAGTATCTGCACAGAGGACTGATACGCCAGCTGTTTGATCTGTCACCACCACAACTATTGTTGTAAGGATGATGTATGAGGATGTATAACAGCACACCTCTGTCACCACTATAATATAATGTCTTCTTTACATAGTTATATAGTTTGTTAGGTTGAAAAATTACCCAAGTAACACAAGTTCAACCTCATATTAATTCTATGTTAGAGAGATTAGGAAAGCATAACAAGACACCTAGGGGTAAATTTACTAACGTGAGAGTTTTTAGAAGTGGAGATGTTGCCCATAGCAACCAATCAGATTCTAGCTATTATCTCCTAGAAGGTGCTAGTTAATTAAGTAGAATCTGATTGGTTGCTATGGGCAACATCTCCACTTCTAAAAACTCTCACTTTAGTAAATAATACCCCTCAGAGTGAGGGTTGCCAGTTTAAATTTACTAGGAGGGAAGGAAGGTGTGTATGTGGGGACAGGGAAGTGGGGGGACGGAAGGACGGGGGATTCCTTTCTGCCCCCAAAAATGGCAATCAAATAAATTGACTATATCATGGTTAGAATTAGAGATGTGTGCCGACCCTGGTGTTTTTATTTTGGTTTTGGATCTGGATCTCCCCTGGTTTTGGTTCTGATCTGGTTTTGGATTTTTTTCCTTGGTGTTTTGTTTTCGTGTTTTGGATCTGATTTTTTTTCTTAAAAAATCATAAAAACAGCTAAAATCACATAAAATGGGCCTGTTTTTGTCCCTACAGTATAATTAATCTCAATAACATTTATTTCCAGTAATTTCCAATCAATTTTGGCCACCTCGCAATATTATTTGCTTAATCTAGTTAAAGCCAAAAGGTTGCATCCAGCTAGCTGGCTGACTAAGCTAAGTGACACAGTGGGCGGCACTAACATGTGGCAGTGTGTTATACAGTGTGGGTTGGATACACCAATAGTGCACTTCCTGTTACAGCAGTGTCGGCAGAGCGGGGTGGGGTTGCTGACGGTGTCCTCAGTACATGGAATGGCAGTGCTGTGGTGCTGGCAGTGTCCTCAGTGAAGGATACCGGTGATGTCGGCAGATCGGGGGTGCCAGCGTTGTCCTCATTGCAGGTTTGCTGAATGTGTCCAAGGTGCGGGGGAGTTTTCAATGCAGGGTGCCAGCGATGTCTTCAGTGCAGGTTTGCTGACTGTGTTGGCAGAGCGGGGGTGCCAGCGGTGTCCTCAGTGCAGGTTTGCTCACTGTGTCGGCAGTGCAGGGGTGCTGGTGGTGTCCTCACTGTGGGAGTGTCGGCGGTGTCGGCAGCATGGGGTGCCGGCGGTTTCAGGCGGTGGGGGATGGCGGGCGCCATCTTTTTTTCCTTCTTTGTAGTGTTTTCAGTATGCTTAACGCTGATTGGCTGAGAGCCGTGACAGATGGCTCTCTCAGCCAATCAGTTTTAAGCCTGCTGAAAACAAAACTTCAGGCAGGGAGATCCGCCCCGGATCCCCGAAATTCGGGTGGGTCCGGTTCTCAGGGAACCGGACCCGCTCATCTCTAGTTAGCATTACTGCCTCACAGCACTAAGGTCATGGGTTCGATTCCCACCATGGCCCTACCTGTGCGGAGTTTGTATATTCTCCCTGTGCTTGCGTGGGTTTCCTCCGGGTACTCCGGTTTCCTCCCACACGCCAAAAATATACTGGTAGGTTAATTGACTCCCAACAAAAATTAACCCTAGTGTGTATGTGTCTGTATGTGAGCATGTGATAGAGAACATAGATTGTAAGCTCCACTGGGGCAGGGACTGATGTGAGTGGCCAAATATTCTCTGTAAAGCGCTGCGGAATATGTGTGCGCTATATAAATAACTGGTAATAAATAAATAAATAATCAATCAGCCTCAGTATATTCTCTAATGACTACAGATAGCATTTCTTGTAACAAGCATATCAGTTCTTATACAAATAATTCCTTTCTATTGATTTGTATCTAAAAAGGAAGAACTGGAAATATACAACTTTAATGTCAGCAATCCTTTCAAATTATATTACAAACTAAGGCCCTCATTCAGAGCCGTACGCTCTGAGCAGAGTGCACGCTCTGAATGAGGGCCGCCCTCCATAATTATGGAGCGTCCTCCTGGACGCTCGTATAGCTGTGGGTCACCACCCACAGCCTATATGAGCGTGCAGTTTGATGGCCGCGATGGTCTTGACCATCGCGACCATCGCCACTGCGAGCCGGAGCCTGCGGTTGAGTTTTTCAACCGCAAGGCCCGGAGTAATTTTGGCTCTATCAGAGCCAAAATCACTCCCACTGACATCACTAGTGATGTCAGTGGGCCGGCTTCTGACGATAGGCGTTCCCTTGGGAACGCCCCCGTCAGGGAGGCACGCCCCCGGCACGCCCACCAAAGGGGGCGTGCTGTCAATCAACATCGAGAGCACGCCCCCTTTGATCAGACACAACGAGCGAAGGAAAGTCCTTTGCTCGTCGCGTCTGGCGCATGCGCACGACGGAGCTCCCGCCGTCGTGCGCATGCGCAGTGCACAACATCGACCCACTTGCGAGCGGACAGCCGCTTGCGAGTGGGTCTGAATCAGGCCCTAAGATATCATAATAAATCAGAGTAGGTCAAGCCACTGACTAGCCTGATCGTCTGGACGACTGCCATTCCCGAATAGGCTGCCTTACTTTTGCCCATTAATTATTATTATTCATTACCAGTTATTTATATAGCGCACACATATTCCGCAGCGCTTTACAGAGAACATTTGGCCATTCACATCAATCCCTGCCCCCGTGGAGTTTACAATCTATATTTCCTAATCCTATCACATGCTCACACACTAGGGTTCATTTTTGTTGGGAGCCAATTAACCTGCCAGTATATTCTTGGAGTGTGAGAGGAAACCATAGTACCCAGAGGAAACCCATGCAAACACAGGGAGAACATACAAAATCCACATGAAAAATTGGGACTGTTCCACCAAAACTGGGCTTGATGGGAAATGTGACGGTGTCCTTTTTCACTGCTCTGAGGAACCAGGCAAACTATGGACCTCAATTATCAACAAGTTTTATCATACGCAATGAGTGATAAAACTTGTTGCGTATGACAAATGGTGCTCCAGCAAATCAGCTTCCAACTGTCATTTTTCAAACAGATGATAGTTAGGAGCTGATTGGCTGGAGCACCATTATCATACGCAAAAAGTTTTATCACTCGGTGCGTATAATAAAACACGTCCTAATTATGGGTATTTAACAAGTCTTCTCTGGAACTTATGAGTCCTTTAAAATCATTGAAGTAGCAAGTAATTGGTGATAAAGAACAGAGTGGAGAACAATCCCTGCAACTACTGACTGCATCACCTGATAAACTACCATATATACTCGAGTATAAGTCGACCCGAATATAAGCCGAGGTACCTAATATTACTCCAAAAAACTGGGAAAACTTATTGACTTGAGTATAAGCCTAGGGTGAGAAATGCAGCAGCTGGTAGTGGTCCCAGTAGTAATCCCCCCTGGTAGTGCCCCCAGAAGTAATTCTCCCTGTTAGTGCCCCCAGTAGTAATCCCCCCTGGTAGTGCCCCCAGAAGTAATCCCCCCCTGGTAGTGCCCCCAGAAGTAATCCCCCCTGGTAGTGCCCCCAGAAGTAATCCCCCCCTGGTAGTGCCCCCAGAAGTAATCCCCCCGGGTAATGCCCCCAGAAGTAATCCCCCCTGGTAGTGCCCCCAGTAGTCCTAATAAAAATAAAAACAAAAACTTACCTGAAACCCCGCTCCTAGTCCCGCCGCTGCTATCAGCTCCTCCGGCCGCTTTGCATTATGGGAGAGACGTCGTCATAACGTCTCTCCCATTACCCACTGCGGGAGCCGGAAGATGGCTACACACGCGGTGCAGCTGTGTCACAGAGACACAGTCTGCACCGTGGCCCGCATGGTACGCTACTCAGCTGCGTACCATGCGGGCATGACTCGAGTATATGCCGAGGGGGTGCTTTTTTAGCAAAAAAAATGTGCTGAAAAACTCTGCTTATACTCGAGTATATACGGCAAATAAAATATTTTTCTTAGGACCTGATTCAGAGATGTATGCTAGTCGTGAAAATATGCTAATGACTTTTTTGCCTTCCAGTGCTTAGAGACACTCACTAAAAGCATCTCACATCCACAGCTCACACACAAAACCGGAAACATCGGAAACATCAAATGCAGCTCAGGCAGTGAGTCTAAGATGTAGCAGACACTGTGGATGTCTCCAGACACGCAGAGGTCTCTCCTGCTGCAAGCATGAACACAGCGGCTAAGTTATGCACGCCCAGAAAACGGTGTTTACGCCTGTTGTTTTCTAACCACCCCATTTACCTTACACAAATGCAGACTACCTGTCACTCACTTAGCAATTGCAAAAAAATTGCTACACATGCGCAGTACGGCTTACACGCATGTGCAATTGCTTAATCTGCATAAATATTAGTATCTTGTTCTGTCAAGATATGGGAACTTTTACATATACATTTTTTTAATCTGAATAGCAGGGGTGTATCTAGGGATCCGAGCGCCCCTGGCAATGTAATGGACTGGCGCCCCCCATAATTTCAAGCAGTGCCCCCAGTAGTATTCCCCCCTATGCATTGCCCCCAGTAGCGGCCGCCCTGCCCATACAGTGCCCCCAGTAGTAATCTCCCCCTATGCTGCATTGCCCCCAGTAGCAGCCACCCCCTTTACAGTACCCCCAGTAGCGGCCACCGCCTTTACAGCGACCCCAGTATCAGTCACCCCTTTACAGTGCCCCAAGTAGCAGTCACCCCCTTTACAGTGCCCTAAGTAGCAGCCACTCCCTTTACAGTGCCCCAAATAGCGGCCACACCCCTCCCTCCCTCTGCAGTGGCAGAAAAAAAAAACCCATACAGAAACATAAAAAAAACCCACAACTTCTGATCCCGGCTCCTGCCGATGACTGCCGCTGTCCGCGTCTCCCAGCCCGTTCTGCAGTATGGGAGAGACGTCATGACGGAGCTTATGATTTAGCTCCAGCCGGCTCCTTCAGTCGTGGTCGCAGCGGCCAATGAAAGTCTGTGTGACTCTCATTGGCTGGCTGCTATAACAAACTCACAGCCACCGCTGGCAGCTGTGTGTTTGTTACTGTGTAGGGCAGACTTCTGTCACTGTGGTCTGCCCTACACTTGTGGGGCCCAGGGGGACTAGCGGACTTCCGACCTGATCCACCCCTTGGCTGCTGGTGGCACTGCCGGACGGCGCCCCTCTTTGGCCGGCGCCCCTGGCGAGTGCCATCCTGGCCAATTGGTAGATACGCCCCTGGTGAATAGTCTTTTATATAAGGCTTACATTTAATTTTCTCCCTGCAGCTATTTCAGACATATTATTACATAATAATATTAATAATCACAATTCTGAGTATAATAATACTATTATTATTAATAATAATAATACTAATAATAATGTTAATAATAATAATACATATCCAAATATTCTGAAATACAGATTTTTTTTAGCATGACTGAGATAATGAAACCTTTAATTTTTGATGGTTCAATGCACACAAACTTTGTTTAAGGCACAAAACTATTACGGATATTGTATTAAATTACCTTCAGGCTCTGTGTATAAGGTGTATATGAAACTTACATTCATTTTATGTATGTACACAAACTTTGGATGAGCCACAAAATTATTGAAAATATTGTATAAAATTACCCGCAGGCTGTGTGTATGAGGTGTATATGAAACAGAAATGCATTCTGTGTTTAGATTTGGGTCAACAAATAATAATAATAATAATAATAATAATAATAATAATAATAAAAAAATATATAATGATATAAAATAATAATAATAATAATAATAATAATACATTATACTTATATAAAATAATAATAATAATAATAAAAAAAAATAGTAAGAAAACAAATCTGTATCAGTTTACATATAAAGAATAATTTCCCATTACTGTTACACACAGATAATGCAAGGCAGATGAATATGTATTGTTTACAAGAGTAATATGATTTTAATTAAAGACAATTTAAATCTCCTTCTCATCTTACCAGACAATGAAACATGATCAGATGAGCATCATGATATATTCTTCCTGCTATCAATTCTAATACATGCAAACATTCCAGGATACCTTTCTGATATATCTTGACATTTTAAAATATGTCCTTTTCTGTTCTGCCGACTAAACGCAGATTGTTCAGTCTTATATCACTGTCAGAGTGGTATTAGAACAGATGGCTGCTTCATCACAAAATCAAGAATTAGGATAATTTATGCTGTTCAGTCTTACAAGAATGTAGATATGTAAAGAGCTAGTAATATGCATAGAGGACATGAGATTGAATATATGCCTGACATGCTGATGAAAAAGTTTTACCTGATTTGTATTATGTAGAAAAAGAAGATGTTAAAGGAAATTTACACCAATAAATATATGGGATAGTGCACATCTACTGTGAAATATAAGGATGTCAGATGTCACAGTGAATCTGCTTTGCCCATAAAGGAGACTTGTAACATTCTTATATTTTACTGTAGGTAGTCACTGTCATTATTATGGAACAGTTTCTGATAAATACATAAATAAAATGTAATAGTAGTACTGTATTTTGTTTGTAATTGAATTAAATTATTTTCAGGATATATATTCACATCACATTATAGTATAAGTTAATTTACTTAAATTTTAGACTCCAGTGCAATGTCTTGGACTGCCCATCAAACTTATCAGAGATTCACATTTTAGTGTCAATAGAAAAAAAAAATTCGGAAAATTGACTGGATTTCCCCACTCTACCTGTCACTGTGACAAAAGGGTCTAATTTTGCCCCCTCCTCTTCTCCTTTTTACATCCTTTATTGGAGATCTAGGGCCTGATTCAGACCCACTCGCGAGCGGCTGTCCGCTCGCAAGTGGGTCGATGTTATGCACTGAGCATGCGCACGACGGAGGGAGCTCCGTCGTGCGCATGCGCCAGACGCGACGAGCGAAGGAAAGTCCTTCGCTCGTTGTGTCCGATCAAAGGGGGCGTGCTGTCAATGTTGATTGACAGCACGCCCCCTTTGGTGGGCGTGCCGGGGGCGTGCCTCCCTGACGGGGGCGTTCCCACGGGAACGCCTCCCGTCAGAAGCCGGCCCACTGACATCACTAGTGATGTCAGTGGGAGTGATTTTGGCTCTGATAGAGCCAAAATCACTCCGGAGCTTGCGGTTGAAAACCTCAACCGCAGGCTCCGGCTCGCAATTTCGATGGTCGCGATGGTCTCGACCATCGCGACCATCACAATGCACGCTCGTATAGCCTGTGGGTGGTGACCCACAGCTATACGAGCGTCCAGGAGGACGCTCCATGAAAATGGAGCCCGGCCCTCATTCAGAGCGTGCGCTCTGCTCAGAGCGTACGGCTCTGAATGAGGGCCCTAATCAGCTCTTTTGCCAGCAATACCAACTGTAAGCTGATGACATCGAAATGACCCTTGTCGAAGCCGGATGATTGGCTGAGATCAGATCTTTAAAAATATCTGAAGACGCCATATTTGCTTTGTCTGTACTATGCCATCTGGCGTAGTCAGTATAATAACATTGTGCACGGCGCTATTTTAGCGTTGTGTACATCTGCCGTGTTACTGCACACTTAAAGTCTTTACATAATGAATGCGCACGAATACACATATATATTTAAAGACTTTATATATTCAGTGCTGGCAGACATGTCTTGTGGACATGTCTGGGACTAGTGATTGGAATACACAAAGATACTGTTAGGTACAGACGAGTGTTTTGTCTTTAAGTCTGACTATCATTGTATGCCTAAACGAACTTGCATTTACATTTACAAGTAGGCTGGAGAGGCCTTTGATTACATTGTGATTCCATCAAGTGTCTGCTGGCCATCTCTGATAACTTAGTTCAGACAGAAGTAATAATAAAACCAGTTACTGTTTAAAGCTATATATATATATATATATATATGTATATTAATATATATATATACTTAAACGATCGAATGTGTATCCACAATACCTGCACACATATACACAGTTGCTATTGTAAATCAAAACACACACACAGCGCATGTTTTGTGCTGTACACAACCCCTCCATACAGTGCACCTTTTACGCTGCATGAAGACACACAACGAATACTTACATATAATCATAAATATACACAAACTCATAAAAGGTTCCTGCACATTATGGTTTATATTAAAGTAATTAATTATGATGTAAAATGTATGTATTTGATATCTAAGGTTTCGTACATGATAAGCAGACCATGTTTGGTACCATTCTAAACCACTGTCTGTTTGCAGATCTCCGGTTCCATCGGCAAGGAGATTGCAACATGCGTCTGCAAGTTATGGATTATAGAGAATTAGATGTCAGAATGTACTTTGTATGTAGTCTTTTGATTAGTTAAATCATACACAAAGAGCCGTTGGAGGGCTGAACTACCACTGTACCAACTGACCTATGAACTGTATCGTAACAGAAGAACCAAGAGCAAGAACCAATGGGATTATGCCAACTCGTTTCTATTGTACTGTTCACTCTCTGTAGGGTATATATTCAAGCGCTCTATGTCCAGTAGTCAGTCATCATATTCTTTCTTTTGATGGAGGCTTCACGTTTGATGTCGGGAAATCTGGATCCAGAGCGCTTGCGTATGTATCGACTGTACCTTTGAATGTATAATCTTTTGCGCTAAATTGTATTTAGCTCAAGGCGTGTAACTAATTCTTTTTAATGTGAATAATAACTTTTTTGTGCTTTGGAACCACACTCAAAGTCTGGAAAGCAATTATTTCTTGTGCGACTTGCAACGCTAAATAGCGACATTTGGGTATAAAGATTATTAGGTGTTCATACCCTCTCCTCTCCTATCCCTCCATCCATCCTTTATTGTGTCTCTGTCTTTCTGCTATTTCCTCCTGATTGTCACATGGCCTTCTCAAACTCAGTACAAGTGAACTTACTGAATTCCCCACTTCCAGGAGCCCTTCTACCTCCCTTTCTCTATTTATCTGTCAACAGCACCACCCTCTCCTTTGTCCTTGAGGTCAGCTGCCTGGGCATCATCCTAAACTCTTTCTTCTCCTTCAGTCCCCTCCCCACAGTCTATGGCCCGTATTCAATTAGCCGCAAAAGTCGGAATACGCGAAAAAGTATCGCCGATTGTGACTTTTCGCCAGGCGGAAACTTATCTCCGTATTCAATTGCAAACGCAATGCAATGTAATAGGCGAAAAAGATTCGCCTCTGAATAGGTGGAGAAAAAAAAAATGCAAAATTGCTATTTTGAGGCGCAAAGGTGGGGAAACCACTCAGCACCCTTGGGACAACCCCCCAAAAAAAGCACTTTGAAAATGGGGGCGAAAAAGTGCAAACTGGGGGTACAACTTAAAAAGTAGCGAAAGACTTTTGAAGGGTCTGCAAGTATTGGTGAGGTGTTTTTTTGATTGCAGGTGCATGCTGAAGGTGCGTTTTTACGTTTTTTTAAACTTTACTTTAGCGACTTTAAACCATGCTTGCACCCATTTTTAAGTACCCCAAATTTGACAGGACTACTTATTTTCACCAAAAAAACCTGCACAATGCTATTCTTCACCACTTGTGCAAAGACGCTAATTAGAAGCACACCTTAAGTACCCCAAATAGTTTTATTAGGGCTAATCGGGGGCATGTACATTGATCCCCAATGTTAGTGCATCTTTTAGGGGGTGTCAGGCTGATTTCCGCAATTCTGACAGCACTTTTCGCTTGTTCTGCATTCACCGGGTTGCGTTTTCGAGTCTTTTGGAATTGAATACGGCGAATCGCGGGGACGCGCGCGATGAGTCTCCGTGGCTAAAATACGCGATGTAGGCAAAAAGTCAGGCATGCGAAAAAGTATTGCGGGTGCGAAACTAATTGAATACGTGCCTATGTCTCAATTTTTCCATTCCACCGTTGCGATATCCCAAGAACCATAAACTTTTTCACCATGGATGCCACCAAACCTCACATCCATGCACTTATCACTTCCCACATGGACTACAGCCACCTCCTCCTCTCTGCCCATCCCTTACAAAAACCTTTCCTCACTTCGATCTATCTTTAACACTGCTGCCTGCTCTGAGTCAGCCTCCCCTCACTGCAAATTGCTTCACTGGCTTCTCATCCACCACAGAATACAGTTCAATCTATAGACCATCACATATAAAGCCAACAATTGGCTCAACCCCCTCCTACATCTCCAACCTAATTTCTGTACACACTCTCTCCTGTCCATGCTGCTCCTCCACTGACCACTGCTTCACCTCTTCTCTAGCCTCCTCCTCTCACTCCTGCATCCAATATTTCTCCCGTGCTGCAACCCTACTTTGGATATCACTTGCTCGCTCTTCTCCACCCCTGCAAACAAACCCTTAAAACTGACCTCTTTATAACTCACAACTCAACTCCTTTGACAATCCACCAATCCTCTCTACCAGTTTCCTCTCCTTGCTATGTCCTTCCCCAGGGCCGGCCCTAACCCAAATTTTTTTGTAAGCAAGTATATTTTTTGGTGCCCCCCTATGCAGTGACCCTTTTACAGTGCCCCCAGTAGTGGTCCTCCCTGTGCAGTGCCCATTGTGCCCCCAGTAGTGGTCCCCCCTATGCAGTGCCCCTTGTGCCCCCAGTAGTAAGCCCCTTATATAGTTCCCCCCAGTATTGGTCCCCCCTGTGCAGTGCCCCCACTAGTGGTCCCCCCTGTGCAGTGCACCTTGTGCCCCCAGCAGTAAGCCCCTTATATAGTGCCCCCAGTAGTAGTCCCCCTATGCAGTGCCCCCTGTAATGGTACCCCCTATGCAGTGCCCCTTATATAGTGCCCCCAGTAATAGTCCCGCTATGCAGTGCCCCCAGTAATGGTACCCCCTGTGCAGTGCCCCTTATATAGTGCCCCCCCGTGCAGTGCCCCTTGTGCCCCCAGTAGTAAGGCCCTTATATAGTGCCCCCAGTAGTACTCCCCCCTATGCAGTGCCCCCAGTAGTGGTACCCCTATGCAGTGCCCCTTATATAGTGCCCCCAGTAGTAGTCCCCCCCATGCAGTGCCCCTAGGTTCCTCCCCCTAAGCAGCGCCCCAGTAATAGCCACCCCCTTGTAGTAGTCCCCTCTTTGTAGTAGTCCCTCCCTTGTTGTGCCCCCAGTGGAGGTTCCCCCCCCTATGCAGTGCCCCAGTAGTAACCCCCCTCCCCCCCCCGAGTAGACACATATGTAATAAAAACAACAACACTTACCTGAATCCCCGCTCCTGCTCCAGCCGTCGCCATCCACTCCTCAGTCTTCCTCCCGGGCCGCTCTGCATTATGGGAGAGACATCATGACGTCTCTCCCATTACCCACTACGGGAGCCGGAAAGCTCCAGCCCGGCTTCGGCAGTGGGCGCAGTAGCCAATGAGAGTCTGACTGACTCTCATTGGCTGCTAATCAAAACAAACACAGCTGCCGGCGCCAGCGGCTGTGTGTTTGTCACTGTGTAGTGCTGACCGAACTCCGTCCAGTCAGCGCTACACGCACGGTGCAGCTGTGTCACAGAGACACAGTCTGCCCGCGGCCTGCATGGTCACAGCTGAGGCGCCCTCCACCATGTGGCGCCCTACTCAGCTGCATACCATGCGTAATGGTAGAACCGGCCCTGTCCTTCCCTTATAGACTGTAAGCCATTACAGGCAAGGCCCTCTTCTCCTAGCACTATCCCTGACATCAGTGCCCCTTGTTGCCTGTCTCCATTTCCCTACCAGGGATTTTGATCAGGCCTGTTTGCCCACTCATTGGTACAAGCTCAAAATGCGTTTTTACATCCTAACTTCGCAGCCAATTAATCTTAATGGACTGAATTGCTGCAGTACTGTACCTCCCAATAAACTAACACAATAACCCCTGAGTATGCTCTCTTCAGTGCTCCATTTGAGCTCTGAAACTTACTCTATGAACAAAAGCGCCATAAAGCTCTTACCAGATCAGGAAAAGAGGGAGCAGTTAACTGTCTCCTGGCAGAGGTCTGATACATGAGAATAATTAGATAGCACTTAGTGATTTCCGTGATATGTGTATTTCCAATTTATGCCTTCAGTTTTTGCAGTTAAGAATAATTTAAACTAAATTGAAAAAATATTTACTTTTCCTTCTCCTGCGTTCTTCTGTTAGGTTGAGGTGTCCATACTTATTTCAATGGCTGCCTGTTTTAAGAACTTCTTGAGAATGGCAGATCGTTGTTATGCAGGAGCAGTAAGTCAGATAATGTGAGATACCATTTCTCTCAAACTCTTGCTGCTCTGCTGCCTCTAATAGCAACCCAGAGCTCAATTTCCTCCTCGGGAACATTGCATTTCATGTGGAATGTCAATTATTAAAAAGCATTGTCCCGTGTCTTACTTTCCACCAGATGAATTCATTTGCAAAATTTGCTAATTTAGGCAAGTAATCTGTGACTTTGAGGGCAAAATGGATTTTCTTTCTTTAGGCATCAAACAAATACATATGGTATTTTGAAAATATTTAATAGTCTATAATATAGTTCTAGCATTCAATGCAATGTAAAAAAGTAATTTGCAATTATGCAGAAAGCTATAGAGCAAAACATTCCTCTGAAAGCCAAAATATTAATTGGAAAGCTTGTGCAGTGAGTACCTCATAACTGTTTGTATGGATGTGATAACGTCCCATTGGGGTTTTTTTGGTAAGTATATCTGCATAATGTTAACGCCTGAGCCTTCTTTGTTTGCTATATCTATTTATCTATCTATTTTAACTATCTATCCATCCATCTATCACAGTTGCGATCACTACACTTTCAGTTTCTGGAACCAGTCGGACGACGGCGCATGTACGGTCTGATGATTGCACACGTGCTAGCGGAGAGAGTGCCGCCTATGTGATCTGTAGCCCATAGGGTACAACGGCTGATGCCATCTGAAGCTTGGTAAATTTGACATTTAGGCAGCCCCCATTTAAGGCAATAGCCCCAATGTTGCGATCGAAAATGGGATTGCAGCATGATACACCACATTCAGGAAATCCTTAATATTTAGATACCCCCCGAAAACTTGTGTTTTCAGAAGATATCATGCAAAAAATATGCCAAGAATGGAATCTAGGCCATGATTCAGACCCGCTTGCTGCCGCAGGCAGCTCGCAGGGTCTGTGGGCATATATATATTTTTTTTTTTACATTTTTTTTATGTGTGCAGGCCGCTCGCAAAGCTGTGGGTGTCCACCCACAGCTTGTGTGAGTGTGCTGGAGACCGTTGCGATTATCGCGACCATCAGGCTTGCGACAAGACCCTGGGGTAGTGTCTTGGCTGCCGCAAGCACGAGTGGACTCCCTGCTCTAATAGAGCAGGAAGTCCACTACTGACATCACTAGTGATGTCAGTAGGTCCTCCCATAAATGCCAGGCATTCCTAAGGGAACGCCTGCGTTTGTCCAGCCACCCCCTACCCGCCTACAAAACGGGGCGAGCTGTTGTTCACCGTCGACAGCTGTCCCATCTTGTAGCGAGCCCCGCAGCGACTGAAGTTCAGTCGCTCGGCGGGGCTCGCGCACGCCGGAACGCGGTGCATGCGCAGTGGTCAAACATCGAGCCGCTTGCCAGCGGTTCTGAATCAAGCACCTAATTCGGTCCTTTGAAGAAACTAAAGATTGTAAAGTCACGCTATTTATAAGTTAAACAATTTAATGAATATGTATCATCCATGTGCTCATTATATAACACACTATGGGATTTGTGGTTCCTTACTTATTTCACAAGTGAAATAAGCAATCTTTTGATTCCTCGGTCAGAGTGGTGTATGGGTGTCGGGACTGTGCATCCTGACATGCTGATTGAATATTCACAGTGTTTCACCATAGAGGGAGATGCACCAGCCGTGGAGAGAGATAAGTGGAGAGAGATAAGTGGAGAGAGATCAAGATGTACTATGCTCTGGAAAGTGATAAATTGGAGAGTGATAAACTACCAACCACTCAGCTCCTAACTGTCATGTTGCAGACTGTGTTTGAAAAATGACTGGAGCTGATTGGTTGGTAGTTTATCTCTCTCTAATTTATCACTTTCCAGAGCTTAGTACATCTGCCTCCAAATACCATCCAATCAGGTCCTGTCATTTTTCAAACATAGAATCAAACAGATCTAGACAACTCCACTGCGCACACAATTTTAACAGCAGCACCCTTCAACAGGTCCCTGAGCGTCACCTAACACTCAAAGCAATATTAAATAGAAATAAATGTGGAACCCGGAGGGGAGCGCTGCACCATAAATCCAAAAAGTATAAATGAAGAAGTAAAAATAAACACAGAGGTTTGAATAAGCAATAAAATCCAATATTAAAAATACCACTTGATTGGCTGAAAAAACATATGGTCATTTGATCCTCCCTTCCTCTGGTGTTCTGTCAGATTCCCTCCGTGATGGAAAACATAAAGGAGAAATAGACAAAAATATTGGGCCTGATTCAGACCCACTCGCGAGCGGCTGTCCGCTCGCAAGTGGGTCGATGTTATGCACTGAGCATGCGCACGACGGAGGGAGCTCCGTCGTGCGCATGCGCCAGACGCGACGAGCGAAGGAAAGTCCTTCGCTCGTTGTGTCCGATCAAAGGGGCGTGCTGTCAATGTTGATTGACAGCACGCCCCCTTTGGTGGGCGTGCCGGGGGTGTGCCTCCCTGACGGGGGCGTTCCCACGGGAACGCCTCCCGTCAGAAGCCGGCCCACTGACATCACTAGTGATGTCAGTGGGAGTGATTTTGGCTCTGATAGAGCCAAAGTCACTCCGGAGCTTGCGGTTGAAAACCTCAACCGCAGGCTCCGGCTCGCAATTTCGATGGTCGCGATGGTCTCGACCATCGCGGCCATCACAAAGCACGCTCGTATAGCCTGTGGGTGGTGACCCACAGCTATACGAGCGTCCAGGAGGACGCTCCATGAAAATGGAGCCCGGCCCTCATTCAGAGCGTGCGCTCTGCTCAGAGCGTACGGCTCTGAATGAGGGCCATTGTGTCCAATGGGTATATCTGTGTAAAATAAGTGATGGTAGCATTCATCTACATATCCCCCGCTGTAAGTTCTTAATGGGATAGCTTTCAAACAGCCTGTAAAGTGACAGTTAGGAACTGACTGGTTAGTAGTACATTATCTCCATCCACTCTATCTCTCTCCAAGGCTTAGTACATAGGGCTCTATTTACTACAATCCGCATATTGAATGCAGATTGTAGTGTGATATTACAGAGTGAATTCGCATTGCGAATTCAGGCAATATCACAGGGATTTACTACAAATCCCTTACAGGGACAGAGCTTGCGATAAAGCTCTGTCCCTGCAAATCCCCTTCGGAGCCTTATCACGGTATTTTCGCAAAAAAATACCGTGATTAAGTATCCGCGCATGCGCCGACCGATCGCCGCTGCTACCCCCCCCGGCGCTAAGCCCCGCCCCCACAATCACAGACACCCCCTCCCTTAATAGCACTTACCTGCATGCTCCGGGCCTCCGGTGATGTTCTCCATTCCTCCGGTCAGGTGATCTCCCACACTGCACTGGGGCCCGATCACCTGATGACCGGGCCGCAGTGCACTATGGGAGACCAGCTGACCGGAGGGGAGTCATCTCCGGAGGCCCGATCACCGGTCCCTGGAGTCAGGTAAGTAAATTTTATTTTTACTATTTTTTTTTCTTCTTTTTTTTACAGTAATCAGCTTTCGGTCTGTTTAGACCACACAGCTGATTACTGGGACCGACTCCTGGCTCTGCTCTTCCCGTTAGAGCAGGGCAGGAATCCGGTAACCGGGGGAGACCCTGGATAATGCCACCTCCAGGTGGCGTTATTATCACAGGGCTTCCCCCGTTAGTTTTTGACATTTTATTTTTTGTAACTCTGGTCGGATCACATTTCCCATTACAGTTATGGGAAATGCAATCAGCTTTACTAAAAATAAGTGATACTTAGGGGTTGGAGTAGAATTTTATGAATTCTACCCCAATTGCCCAGTAATAACTATAGGTGATACTAAAATAATGTGAAAAGGGTGTGAAAACACCCTTTTTCACATTATTGTAGTAAAAATAATGTTGATAAATAGAGCCCATAGTCCCCTTAATCTCTCTCCACTTTATCTCTAAGACTTAGTACATCTAATATATACTGAACTTAGCGCTAAGGCTTGTGTCAAACTGTGTTATTTCCCCATTACCACCTAAATGAACACTGTCCTAGAAAGAACCTTAAACTGCTTTTTGATTATTAAATTTGCATTTAAAAAAACAACAACTTGATTTAAACTAATATGCGTAACTTAACTAGTTCTGGACCAGCCATCTTATCTGCTACACTACAACCTAAAAGGATGTAGCTAATTGTGTAAATAGGAGATGTGGGTCTACCTTGCTCCTACTGTGCTGGAACCATTGGTAACCAATTCACCTCCCTCTGTCCTGGTCGGAACCATTTATTTCGGCTCCTTAAAATACAGAATTCAACACCATCCTGTCCTCTTACTACATAGCTTTATTAACAGATACCTGTACTTGTGCCTAATGACAGCAATTTAGAAGCATTTGATCGTTTTTTTGTTTTAGTTCTACTCCGGTAATGGTTCTACTGCCTTGTAATATGTGCTCTCCAGCTGCTGAAGCTGTACCGCATGGAAAGATATAGATAAAAAAATAATAATTCAGCTTTAATAACAGGACCAGTGATGTTATCCAAATATAATAAAGAGACATTAAATGGATCTTCCAGTGCTCCCTAAAAATTCTACCAGCAGTATTTCTGCCTTTCACTTAGGGCTGTTCCTGATTACAATTGGGATTCCAACAATGTGGGCACGCCCTCCGGCCTACTGCACGGCCATTCCGCATGTCTTCAATTCCATCCTCCATACTGATAAGGACTGAAGGGTAAATTTACTAAAGTGAGAGTTTTAAGAAGTGGTTATGTTGCCCATAGCAACCAATGAGATTCTAGCTATTATCTTCAAGAAGGTGCTAGGTAAATGTTAAGTAGAATCTGACTGGTTTCTATGGGCAACATCTCCACTTCTCTTACTTCTTCATGTAATGTATATACCAGATCCAGCCAGGAATGTATAGGGGAACACAGGTGGTGTGCGGACAAACGGGGGCACACACCTGTATGTGTATACATGCAGTGGGGTATGCAGACACTGGCTCGTATGTAGCCTGTCACTGCCGTCTGTGGGGAGGAGAAGGCCGGTCCCGACCAAGCCGACCCCTCCACTTCAAACGCCTTACCTCTCACTTGCCGCCTGGCGTGGCTGGATCCCTCCCGAACCTGTCCTCTTTGTCCGCGGTTCCTGCTGAATGTTCTCTGGCTGTATGGCTGGCGTCTACGTCCTCGTGCTGTTACCTCCGCATCAGGTGATGTTGACACGTGACTGGTTCCGTCTGAGGCAGGCTGGTGGGAGATTAGCGCTGCGATGTAACCACTCAGGGGTGAAATAGCAAATTCAATGGGTGTAGGGATGAATAGGATCTGGATAGGATTGTGTGCTCCAACGCGTTTCTACCCAACGGGTCTTCCTCTGGGAGATGAGTATGTTTGTATGTCACTCCTGCGGAGTTAAATAGGCTGGTAGGTCTCCGCCTCTGTTTGTGATAGGTGGTTGAAAATGAGCCTGATTGGCTGGTGTGCCTGTCAATCTGTACTTAAAAGGAAGTTGTCATAATCAAGACCAACTATAATTGTAAACATGTAGTAAATTAATGTATCTGGTTTGAGCTCTGTTGTAACAGTTTTTGGAACATAATGCCGCTTGGTATATATATATATATATATAGATACACAAACCCAATAATAAGTGGACTACTTATTATCTTCACACGTGCATATATGTAAATTATATATATATATATATATATATATATATATACCAAGCGGCATTATGTTCCAAAAACTGTTACAACAGAGCTCGAACCAGATACATTAATTTACTACATGTTTACAATTATAGTTGGTCTCGATTATGACAACTTCCTTTTAATTACAGATTGATAGGCACACCAGCCAATCAGGCTTATTTTCAACCACCTATCACAAACAGAGGCGGAGACCTACCAGCCTATTTAACTCCGCAGGAGTGACATACAAACATACTCATCTCCCAGAGGAAGACCCCAAGGGGTAGAAACGCGTTGGAGCACACAATCCTATCCAGATCCTATTCATCCCTACACCCATTGAACTTGCTATTCCACCCGAGTGGTTACATCGCAGCGCTAATCTCCCACCAGCCTGCCTCAGACGGAACCAGTCACGTGTCAACATCACCTGATGCGGAGGTAACAGCACGAGGACGGAGACGCCAGCCATACAGCCAGAGAACATTCAGCAGGAACCGCGGACAAAGAGGACAGGTTCGGGAGGGATCCAGCCACGCCAGGCGGCAAGTGAGAGGTAAGGCGTTTGAAGTGGCTGGGTCGGCTTGGTCGGGACCGGCCTTCTCCTCCCCACAGACGGCAGTGACAGGCTACACACTGTGACCCCGGCGTTTCCTCTCTCACCAGAGGACGCCTGAGTCCGGATCTAGCTCTGACCTACTGGTCCAGACGCCTAGCTCCACGGCCCCAGTGGTCTCCCACCTGCACTGAAGACTACCCGGGCACCGATCCATCGAGCCACCAAGTGACTTTATTTGACTTAGACAATAGCGGGACGCCGCATTGTCCACCCAAGACAGTCCCATCCACACCCACCTACCGTTTTCCTTGTGGTCAGTAAGCCCAGCCACAGGCCATACACCCCTTACCCACTCAGGGGGAGGCCAATAGTCAAGCTCCATATTTTCATGCATGCGATTTAGAAGTGTCCTACACAATAAAGTATCTATTTTTTATCCTTTACATACACCTGATTCTCATTCATTCACCGGGAGGGTTAGTGCGCTGGATACATTGTGTTTTGTGTTTACCTATTACTGAGGGAGGAAAGACACCCCCCTCATTCAGCAGCACATCCCACCTCACAGTTGTATCTCCAGTGTGCAGTGTTTCACTTGTTCTATACTGTGTTTGAAAAATGACAGTTGGGAGCTGATTGGCTGGCTTATCACTTTCCACTCTGTCTCCTAACACTGCTTAGTAAATAGACCCCTGAGTTACAGTGACCTTGATAATTCCACTACACCACCACTGCTATACCGCTGTACACGAGCCAGTGTCTGCATACCCCACTGCATGTATACACACACAGGTGTGTGCCCCCGTTTGTCTGCACACCACCTGTGTTCCCCTATACATTCCTGGCTGGATCTGGTATATACATTACATGTGTACTTGCTGCACATACCTGCTGCGTTAACCCTGTGTTATCTTACAAATCTGTTCTACTTTATTAATAAACCAAAGATTTGGTTAAGTTACCTATTGCGAAGACTGTCCTCCATCACACACCTCTGCTACCTATATCATCTATAGGTTCTGCCAATATAGGGAACAAAAATACATTATGGACAGCTCAGTAACAACAATGCTCTTCCAGCCACCACCCTGCCCCCGTACTGCAAGGTCTACGTAATTAGTAATTGGGATCACAGGTGTGCTAATCTATAGAAGGGGATCAATAAGAGCCCTCTCTATTGTACCTAAAAGCATAAAATATGAACGAAAATACAAATATAGGCCCTCATTCAGACCCACTCGCGAGCGGCTGTCCGCTCGCAAGTGGGTCGATGGTCCGCACTGCACATGCGCACGACGGAGGGAGCTCCGTCGTGCGCATGCGCGAGACCCGACGAGCGAAGGACTTTCCTTCGCTCGGAGTGTCTCATCAAAGGGGGCGTGCTGTCGATGTTGACTGACAGCACGCCCCCTTTGGTGGGCGTGCCGGGGTCGTGCCTGCCAGACGGAGGCGTTCCCATGGGAACGACTACCGTCTGAAGCCGGCCCCACTGACATCACTAGTGATGTCAGTGGGAGTGATTTTGGCTCTGATAGAGCCAAAATCACTCCTGGCCTTGCGGTTGAAAAACTCAACCGCAGGCTTTTGCTCGCAGTTTCGATGGTCGCGATGGTCAAGACCATCGCGGCCATCATCCTGCACGCTCGTATATGCTGTGGGTGGTGACCCACAGCTATACGAGCGTCCAGGAGGACGCTCCATAGTAATGGAGGTGGGCCCTGATTCAGAGCGAGCGCTCTGGTCAGAGCGTCCGGCTCTGAATCAGGGCTATAATTTGAAAAATGCATTTTAGTTATCAAACTGCACTTTATCCAGCATAGCCCTTGACCTGACTATTCTTGCTCTAGTCGAAAAGAAAAATGGTGAAAACTCCTTTAGAAATGACCCCTCATTCACTAGGACCATCCAACATTACATTAAAGAAAATGGGAGTCTCATAGACTCCCTGGGGCTGACCCTGAGTCACGCGCAAGTCGCAATGTGCACGGATCTCGTGGAATTCAGCATACTGCGCAAGTGTGCATGCACCTAAGAAAGAGACCAGCTTCTACATATGCTCCGGACAGGGCCGGCAACAGAAATCATGGGGCCCTGTACAGTTTTTTATGGGCCCCCCAACCCCAGTTCCATCATTCCGTGTGTATGCACCTATAGGGTGATGGGGTGAAGTATTGGATGACAGGGAATTGGTGACAACAGGGTAATTGGGAGAGACAAGGGTAAAAGTGCCGCTTCCTTCTCACTATAGATGCGCAACAGCCTCTACCTTCTCTCTATAGAAGCTGCAAGCTCCCCTTCCTCCCATTTATAGATGCTGCAAGCACACCTTCCTCCCCTCTCACAATAGAGAGAGAGAGAGACTCTCTTTCTTACCTTTCATCTGTGTCTTCTGCAGAGATGCTTCAGGGAACTTCTTACAGGACGTGTAATACACTGAGCTGTGCGCGGCCAGCGTCGGAGTTATAGACTCTGGGCACTAGAGTGCGCAGGTTACCAGAAAAATGGCCGTGGCAGCCATTTTCCCTGTACTAACGTGGGGCTCCGGAGAGGTAAGTAATACTATGGGTACAGGGTGTGCGGTGCGGGGCCCCCCTGGACCCAGGGGACCGTGTGCCCCGCACACCCTGCACCCATTATAGATACGCCCCTGCCTACTGCGCATGCGCAAAACATCGGGAAAATGTCCGCGGCGGCCATTTTCCAGGAGATTTTTACAGCACTGCTGCCGCCAACGCTGGACTCCGGAGAGGTAAGTATTAAAAATATGGGTTAAAATAAAATGCATGTTTTGTTTTGCCCTTCTAAAAATATGAGATATGGTAAGAACTTACCCTTGTTATCTCTATTTCTACGAAGTCCATAGGGTTCCACAGGATACCTTGGGGTATAGGTGTGACGTCAGTCGCAGGGCACCAAAGAGTTAAGCTTTCAGCCTCCCAGGATGCACTAGGTCCCCCTCCTATACCCCGCCCCCGGGCCAAGGCACCTCAGTTAGTTACCAAGCCATAGGCCGGAGGAGGAGAAGGAAGAGAGAGAACATAGATCTGGACACATACAAGAATCACATTCTCACCAGAGGGAGACGGAAAACCGGTGACCAGAGCAAAGCCCATCTGCAGCACAGGTGCGACAGGGCGGGAGTCCTGTGGAACCCTATGGACTTCGTAGAAATAGAGATAACAAGGGTAAGTTCTTACCATATCTCATATTTTCTACTTCAGGGTCCATAGGGTATCCACAGGATACCTTGGGGATGTCCCAAAGCAGTATCCTTTAAGGGTGGGGACGCTCCTGTGCAGAAAGGAGAATCCGCCGCCCGAAGGAAGCATCCTGAGAGGCGAAGGTGTCAAACCTGTAATACCTCACGAAGGTATGGACAGAAGACCACGTAGCAGCCTTGCAGATCTGAACTGCCGAGGCACCACGTCGAGCTGCCCACGAAGGACCCACAGACCTAGTGGAATGAGCCTTCAGAGAAGGAGGGACCGGTAGGCCTTCATGAAGATAAGCTTCAGAAATAGCCATACGGATCCAGGCTGCCAAAGTTTGCTTTGAAGCAGGCCAACCCTTTTTACAGAAGCCATAGAGGACAACAAAGCGTCCGACTTCCTAAACAAAGAAGTGCGGTCAACATAAGTCCTTAAGGCCCGCACAACATCCAAAGAGGCCTCACCCACGGAAAGACCCGGTGAGTTAAAGGCCGGAACAACTATTTCCTCGTTAACATGAAACTGGGAAACAACTTTGGGAAGAAACTCGGGCCGAGTGCGGAGCACTGCCCTGTTCCCATGAAAAACCAAGAAAGGGGGTCTACAAGAAAGAGCCCCTAACTCAGAAACACGTCTGGCTGAAGCAACGGCCAGAAGGAAAACAGTCTTAGCTGTTAGCCATTTAATATCCACTGAGCCCAGTGGTTCAAACGGCGGTCCTTGGAGAGCCCTCAGGACCACAGCCAAATCCCAAGGCGCCACAGGTGGAACAAAGGGCGGCTGAATACGGAGAACACCTTGCATAAAGGTGCGCACATCCGGGATTGTAGCAATCCTACGGTGAAACCAGACAGATAGGGTCGAAACCTGTACCTTCAAAGAAGCAAGGCGAAGCCCATGATCTAGTCCCGCTTGCAGGAAGGCGAGAATCCGAGACAGACGAAACTCCCGCGGTGCATAACCTCTCGGTCGACACCACTGGAAGAACGTATGCCACACGCGATGGTATATCCTCGCGGAAGACGGTTTCCGAGCTCGTAACATGGTACGCACCACAGAGCTGGCAAACCCCCAGGACCTCAGCATGGCCGTCTCAACAGCCACGCCGCCAAAGACAGCCGAGTCAGGTCCGGGTGAAGACAAGGACCCTGAGACAGAAGGTCCGGTCGTAGCGGCAACCGCAGAGGACTGTCCACGGACAGACCCTGAAGGTCTGAGAACCAGTGCCGTCTGGGCCACGCGGGAGCTATCAACAGAAGCGTCCCTCCTTCCTGTTTGAATTTCCGGATTACCCGTGGAAGAAGGGAGACCGGAGGGAACAGGTATGCGAACCTGAACGTCCACCGGACGGACAGAGCATCCACCAGAGACGCCCCTTCGTCTCTTGTGCGAGACCCGTACACCGGCAACTTGTTGTTGTGCCGGGACGCCATGAGGTCGATTTCTGGAAGACCCCACCTGTCCACCAGTAGTTGAAAAACGTCCGGGTGCAGGGACCATTCCCCTGGATGAACGTCCTGGCGACTTAGAAAGTCCGCCTCCCAATTTAGCACTCCCGGGATGAAGACCGCTGATATGGCCGGAAGATTGCGCTCCGCCCAAACCAGGATCCGAGAGACCTCTACGAGAGCCGCCCGACAGCGAGTTCCTCCTTGCCTGTTTATGTAGGCCACGGTGGTAGCATTGTCCGACTGGACCTGCACCGGGTGACCCTGGAGAAACCGCTGTGCCTGCAGGAGAGCATTGAAGACCGCACGGAGTTCCAAGATATTTATTGGAAGCTCCGCTTCTGTCGGTGTCCACCTGCCCTGGAACAAGTGTGGACCCGAAACTGCTCCCCAGCCCCGAAGACTGGCGTCCGTTGTCAACAGGACCCAATTTGGAACCCAGAACGGACGTCCCTTGTTGAGGTGGGTCGTCTTTAACCACCACGCAAGGGACAGGCGAACCTCCGGGGTGAGCACAATCGTCTGGAACTTCAGAGACTGAGGCAGCCCGTTCCACTTGGACAGGATCAGGTGCTGCAGAGGTCTAGAGTGAAACTGGGCGTATTCCACCATGTCGAACACCGACACCATGGAGCCCAGTAACCTCATCGCCGAGTGTAAGGACACCCGGCGGCTGTGCAGACAACTGCGCACCCTTGACTGTAAAGCAGAGATCTTGTCCTCCGTCACGAAGATCCTTTGCTGTCCCGAGTCCAATAAGGCTCCAAGATGCAGAATCCTCCGAGACGGGATTAGAGTGGACTTCTGCCAGTTGATTAGCCAGCCGTGCCGTTGCAGCAGTGCAATGGTCAGGTCCAAGTGGTGTAACAGGAGCTCTGGAGATCCTGCCACCAATAACAGGTCGTCCAAGTACGGCAACATGCGGACTCCTTGCAGCCGCAGAGAAGCCGCCATGACCGCCATAGCGTCCTGTATGTCCAATGACACCATGTAGTCCCCAGGTTCCAGCGCCAGAATGATGGACCGTAGGGTCTCCATCCGAAACTTCGGGACCCGCAAAGACTTGTTGAGTGCTTTGAGGTTGAGAATCGGACGATATGACCCATTGGGTTTCTGTACCAAAAATAGATTTGAATAGAAACCCTGGCCCCTCTGGGAGAATGGAACAGGCACTATAACTCCAGCCTGGAGCATAGTGTGCAATACCTTCCGCAGCTCCGTAGCCTTGTTCCGGTCTGATGGTAGACCCGTGGTGAAGAATCGAGCCGGGGGTCTGTGCCGGAAGGAGAGGGCGTACCCGTGAGAGACCACCTCCAGAACCCAAGTGTCTGTCGTAGTGAACGACCAACACCGGGAGAACTGCAGCAGGCGGCCTCCCACCCTGGGATCCCCCAAGGGGAGACCCGGACCGTCAGGCCGCAGGCTTGTCATCTGGCTTGGGGGCCGGACGTCTGGTACTCCATGCCTGTTTCCGGGGCTTGACCGATTTATTAGGGCCAGCCTGTCGAGGAAACGACTGTGGTTTGGGCCTGCCCTGGGCCCTAGATGACCGAAAGGACGATGGTCCAGAACCAGAAGGAGCAGCGGCCGACGGGAGACAAGCAGATTTGGCTGCCGCCAGCGTGGCCACAATCTTATCCAGATCCGGACCGAAGAGAACTTCTCCGGTAAACGGCAACGCTTCCAGACCTTTCTTGGATCTGCGTCCGCCTTCCAGAATCGCAGCCACAAGGTGCGACGAGCAGCTACCGCTGCTGAAGAAATTCTAGACACCAGAGTACTAATGTCTAGAGCCGCCTCGTTGATGTAGGTGGCCGAATCACGGAGATTGCCAATCAACTCCGCTTGTTCGGCCGGACAGTCGGATTCAAAAGAAGCCTCTAATGAATCCGCCCAGCGCTCCATCGCTCTGGCAACCCAGCAAATGGCCATAGCCGGCCGTGCTGCCCCCCCTGCAAGGGAATAAGCGGACTTCAGGCAGATTTCTACCTTGCGGTCCGTAGCATCCTTAAGGGAGGACATGGATGGCATCGGCAATGTGGCACTACGGACAAGACGGGTCACGTGAGAATCCACCTGTGGAGGGGATTCACACTTAGCAAAATAATTATCCGCTAACGGATAAGCCACCGCCAGGCGTCTCTGCGGCTGGTATCTTTTGCCAGGTTGTTTCCACGCCTCCTCTAAATGGTCCACCAACTGACCCGAAAGAGGAAAGACTGTGGCATCGCCCTTCACATCTTTGAAAAAGGCATACTTAGATTTAGCCGCTGGGGGAACTTCGTCCTCAATCACCAAGGCTGTGCGGAACGCCCGAATAAGTCCAGGAATATATACTTTGGACTTAGCATCAGCGTCCTTAGTATGGAAAGGTTCCTGATCGTAAGGATCCAGAATCTCCCCATCATCAGACGTCCCTTCGTCATCCTCATAAGGAGCGGACAGAGACGCCACCGGCCTTTTATGAGGCCGCATCACAGACTCCCCTTGCAACACATCCGACAAGTGCTGTAAAGAACTCGTCAGGGAGTTAACCCACGCTGGCTCCTGAGAACCCGGGAGCGGGGAAATAGGGAGACTGTGGGGTACCACCAATTGTCGTGGGAACCCCTGCATGGGTGACGACACCACAGACTGCTGGGACAAACCCATCGGAGTAAACGCGGGCTGCGGAGCTAACTGGCCCACTAAAGCTGTTAACGCCTGAGCGAAACAAGCCCAGGGCGGCTCCTGTACCGGTGCTGTAACCGTAATAGGCCGTGCCATGGACAAACACTGCCGGCAAAGGCCCTCCGCGCTACCCTCCCCCTCCGCTAACGGTACTTTGCACGTGGTACACTGTAGCCGGAGGGGAAAATCACTTTCAGACATGATGGCACCACGTATGTGACCTCTCTCACCAATTAAGTATTAAATAGGCGAGAGACCACCCTGCAGCACCGCACCGCAAGGGCTTTAGCAGAAAGAACAGGGACAGTAATAAAGCTGACAGTTTAGAGAAGAATAGTTACAGGCAGCGCTAGCACAGTCACATACAATGCAGAGAAATAACAATTCCTGCACTAACAGCGCTGATCACTCAACTACACAGACACAGGGCCTGGTAGGACACAGCGCTGCATACACAGACCTGAGCCACAGCGGAGGAGAGGTATGCGGGGGGACCCAGACCACGATGCTTCCTTCCAGACTTCCAGCAGCGTTCACCATGCGTTGCAGAGAAGATGGCCGCCGAGGAGCAGAGAGAAGCTGGCCTGGGGGAGGAGCGCTGACACAGGACCAGTCAGCACAGTGCAGAGAGGGCTGTGTGCAGCGGGGGAGGCGCCGGCTGTGAGACAGGGAAGGCGCGCTCCCCTGGCATGCATTTAACCCCTGGGACGCCGCAGCGCTACCGCTCTGCTGCGGTCCGCTGTCCCAGGGGGTAGTGGAAGCGCAGGTTGGTCGCCTGGCTCCACGCTGCAGCCAGTCCCCAGGGAGCCCCCTGCCTGGGGACTTAGGACCATGTGATCAGCGGGGACCCACCGCGGGACCCCGCTGCTTACCTCTGTCCCCCTTGAATCCGGCCATGGTCCGGAGCATCTGGGGTCACCGCTAGCTGTGACCCCAGACGCCCACCAGCATCCCCGGATCAGTACCGGCGTTCTGGTACCGGCGGGGTGTAGGGAAGACAGCATGGACGTCAGGACTGACTGTCCATGCTGTTCATCCAGATGTGCAGCCACAGCTGCATGAAGAAAAAGCTTCAGGGGCTCTTCTAGCCCCCACTCCAACAGGTGCACCCGACTCCGGCCGGGCACCAAACTAAACTGAGGTGCCTTGGCCCGGGGGCGGGGTATAGGAGGGGGACCTAGTGCATCCTGGGAGGCTGAAAGCTTAACTCTTTGGTGCCCTGCGACTGACGTCACACCTATACCCCAAGGTATCCTGTGGATACCCTATGGACCCTGAAGTAGAAATTATTTATTTTATTATATTTAACGTAATTTATTTTTGAAGTAGAGAAGTTCTGATGTTTTCTGTTCTGTACCAGGGGTCTGACCCTGCTATTGTAGCGGGATCAGCTGCCATAGAGTGAATGTTCCTTATTTTTGGCCTATACAGTATGCCACGGTATATTGCATTAAAAAAATGTGTGTCCACTTACAGTATGCGACCAAAAACGATCTTTAACTCTTCTAACAGAACATAAAACCAACAAACACTATGTATTGGTTAAAGTGCATACACACAACGATTTTTTGAAGGATTATCGATAACGATATCGTTTATCGTTCAATCGTTGGAAAAATGGTTCACTTTCTGTGTTAAAACGATGAGCGATTATCGTTCATGCGCATTCACGTTTGTAGTTTGTAGTGCAGTCAGACTGACCAACTCAACGATTTTCATTAAGAGAATATGCAAAAATCATTTGTAGTTCAAAAAAATCGTTCATTTTATTTAGTAAATGAACGATTTTAGTAAACGATTTTTGTTCATTTTTCCCTTGAAAAAATGAACGAAATTCATTTACTAAAATCGTTAATTGACAAAATCGTTGTGTGTGTGTGTGTGTGTGTGTGTGTGTGTGTGTGTGTGTGTGTGTGCATGCAGCTTTAGAAATAAAACAATAAGAAGAAATCCTTGTTAAGCTCTTTTCCGAGGGACAAATCCATCTGGTCATTAAGGGGTTAGGCATTAAATATACAATTTGTGGATGCAATACAAGAAGACGGAACATATACAGTATAGTAGTTTCATCTCACTGATGTGAATATTTGCATTTCTATAATACTACTCATTTCTGCCAATAACAATGACTTCAAAGCCGCTGCTATTGTAGAGCTCTCATCACACAGTATTTAGGTGTCTTGCATATGATGAATAGTCTACAGCTGCACCTCAGACTGCAATCCCATAGGATTCATGGGTAACACAGAAGGATGTGCTTTCATGTGGCATGTGTGTAGGACCAGAACGTAAAATAATATTTTAAATGAAAAACAAACAAAAAAAAAAACACATTATAAATAATTTTTTTCTTGGAAGATGTCATGGTCATTAAAAATGACAATCGCAATGTATAAAGATCATCAGCTACTGTTATAAAAGAAATCTGCAGTTTATTTATTCCTGTTCAGTTCTAATACCACAGGCTTTTAAACATATAAAGTATCTGAATATAAAATATAATATATAAAAATATATAGGAAAGAATTATGAGCTCTATGTACCCCATGGAGATAAAGTACCAACTAATCAGCTCCTAACTGTCACTTTACAGGCTGTGTTTGAAAAATGAGTTAGGAACTGATTGGTTGGTACTTTAGCTCTCTCCAAGGCTTAGTACATAGTCCCCCGTGTCTTTAAATATAAGACAACAGTAAACAGACTTCAGAGCTCATCTGGCTCCTTTCTCCACAATCAAATATTTATCAAACCTCTGTCTGAAGGCATGCTGGTACTTGCAGTTCCACAATATTTGAGAAGTCACATTTTTTTCTACCTCTGCTCTAGGAAATACAGGGAGAACCGTGGTCTTGTGCGGCTTACATGATTGATATCAAACATTTTCATAATTAAACACTTGTTTCAACCTTGCTGTAGATCCTGACCTTGCTAAAGGTATTAATCTTTCTAGTAATTCAGTACATTTGTTTCTGCCATATTACTACCCCAAGATTTAAATTTACAGTTCTGTTCTGTAGGCAAAGATATATGTGCAAACAATGTAGCGAGTGAATAGATAAGCGATGAAATATTTCAGGATCGGATTATTGTCTGCGCCCATGAGCATATTATATATTTGTTATGAACATTAATCATTTTAATTCCATTTCCAGGGTTAATCTGCAGTTTGGGAAGTGTATTATTGCTCATTATGTAGTGTTAGGAAATCAAACTCTCAATTCACTTTTTTTACCACTGGACAAGGTCAAAGTGCATTTATATTCTAATATATATATTTATTGTCCAAAAATCTCATCTTGGACCTCTCTTCTCTCTCTACAACTCCTCGCTTGGAAAACTCATCAGTTTCTTAGGTCTCCAAAACCTCCTTTGCATGCAATGATGATACTCAAATCTACTTTTACTCCCAACCCATCTCCATCGTTCCTCGCTCGTATCTCCTCCTGTCCTTCTGCCAAGTCCCCGTGTTTTCACAAATTAAAAATTTCCAAACCCAACTCACTATCTTCCCTACTTCAAGAGCCCTGTCCTTTTCACCCTATCTCTTTCGATAGCATCTCTCTTCTGACAACTCTCCAAGGCCACTGCCTAAGTGTCATCTTTGACTCATTTTTGTCCTTCGTCCCTTTATTTTCAAGAGGAGATGTAGTCAGCCCCCCGGCGTGCGGGATGCCGATGGTCTAAATGCCGGTGCCAGAAGGGGAGGGTTAGGTTTATGGTATGGGGTTAGGCACTGGGGGAAGGGTTAGGCACTAAGGGGGAGGGTTAGGTTTAGGCACTAGAGGGGAGGTTAGGTTTAGGCACTGGGGAGGGGGTGTTAGGTTTAGGGTGTGGGGAGGGGGAGGTTAGGTTTAGGCACTAGGGAGGGGGGTTAGGCACCGGGGAAGGAGGGTTAGGGTAGGGGTTGGAAAAATACTTACCATCTGTTGTTATGGGTGTCAGGAATCTGACTGTCGGGATGCTGCTGTCGGTATTCTGACCGGCGACATCCCGACCGCCAGGAACTCATACCCAACCCATTTAAAATATATCTCACTCTTGTCATTTCCACCTTTGAAACATCTCTAAAACTATCCCTTTCTCACCCCTGACCCTCATTCTAGCATTCATCATCTCCTGCCTTGACTAATGTAACCTCTTCCACTCTGGTCTTCCCCTTACTAGCCTTTCTTCACTTTGATTTATTTTCGACCCAGCTGTCCATCTTATTTTTTTTTCTTCTAACCACTCTGCATTAGCCACTCCGCCTCTGCAACGTGCTTCATTGGCTCCCAACCCCCTATGTATCCGATTCAAACTCCTGTCCCTGACAAACGAAGCACTTAATCTCCTTGTCCCCTCCTACGTATCTAACTTAGAACTCTGTCCACACTACCCTCCATTCTGACTGCTGCCTCGATTAAAATCTAAATTTTGTAAATATACTCCCAGGAGTCACCAACTGGAGATCAGAGGATTGTAATATACATTTATAATTAGTTTCCCATACCTTAACATTGTGAGGCTGCTTCTAAGTCACGTGATGTTGACGGAGTTGAGCAATGAGCTGTTACTGCGCGTTCGCGGAAATCCCTAAATACCCCTAAGAGTTCCACAGAGTGTACACACGAAGACGGTGCTGCGATTGAGACGCACGAATCGGAGATGACTTGGAAAAGTTCTGGGCGTTTCTGGGCGGTGAGTGGGAGGTGGCTAAACACACTTATGGAGATACTTCATCTTATGGGCGTGTTATGTTGCTAAAGTGTTTGCTTACACCGACACTCAAGCATTCACTTTGGAGGACATACTCAGACGGAGAATCTGCACCTGTCTTAGGGCTGGTGCAAGATTCGATGGTCTGACCGATGGTGGCGTCTAAAGACCCACCAGGCAGAATGACAGCATGTAGGGAGGCTGACAGCGGGCTTCCCAGTCACATTCATACACACGGATGTACACCAGGGAAAGGTTTTGTAGTGGCAATTGCATAAAGTCGCAGTCCTCTTTCTCACACAAACCCCAGGACTTAGACATGATTTAGAACATGGGTTCAACCATGGGTTGCACCTTTTCAGACCACACTTTGGTCCAGGGAAAATCGAGGGGCTTCATCTTTCACATTAGACCCGTGTGGGTGTGCTCTGAAACAGGATTGTCATGTTGCTACATCACTGCAATGTGAGTCGGTGCCTCTGATAGACTAGTGAGATCTCTTGGTCAAAACCAAAGTAATGTCCCAGTTCCCCCTTTCATACCCTAGACTAGTGGTTGCCAAACTGGATGCCACTGGACACTTGCAGAGTTGCCACAGGTTGGTGGTCTTGGACCAAATCAAATTACTTATGGTCAAAGTGATAGGCAAAACCAGTGTAGTTTGCTGCCAATCATAAAATATGTGGACAAATAGAAGCACAACTCTGTCCACCACCTCATCACTGAACCTAAGCGTGATAGGTAAGAACAATTTACGCAATTTAAAAATCTTTTTTTTAGTAACTTTTGGACTATGGGTGCCATGAAAAAAATGCTGATACTCTAGGAGTGTCATGATTCAAGAATGTTTGGGATTCACTGCCCTAGACAACCCGTAAATCCGAGGTCATAATAGAGATGTAAAACATGAAATATAACCTGGATTGACCCATTCACACCAACAGGCATCCCTGGTTTTGCCCGTGTCCTTGCCTTGGTTGTAAAGGGGTATAAGAAATTATAATCATTTTGTTCAGTGTTTTGTTAATAAAGCTATCTATAGTTCTTCTGTTTATGGGGGTGTGATGGTATATACAGTACTCACAGAGGACAGTAGGTTGGTATCTTAGGTTATGTGTCTACTTGGATAATCTTTTATGGCAAAGATATAGAATGTTTGAGATGTAGTCAAAAAAAGTGTGGAAATTGTTGGTGTTATTTCTAGGTCCCTCCTCAGTTGAAAATTGATGCAGTTATGTTGCCATATGGTAGAGAGAGGTAAATTAAATTTTTCTAAAAACAACTGGTAATTTAACATGTTGTACCACAAAGTCCATTATAAATAAGTGATGTAAGATGTGAATAGGGAATGGACGGAATCAGTATGTAATACCGCCAGCCGCATGGAAGCCTGGCAGGGGTGAAGTTCCCGACAGTTAAAAAGGTAAGTACAGTATAACTAACCCTATTCTCCCCCTAACCCTCCTTTAGGGGTGCCTAACCCTAACCTCCCCCCCTACTGCCTAACCCTAACCCCCCTCTAAGTGCCTAAACCTAACCCCCCTGTCCCCGCAGCCTAAAACTAAGTCTCCCAGTGGGGTGCCTACCCTCCCCCCAGGGGTGTCTAACCCTAACCCTTCCCTTTCCCTAGTCTAAACCTGACCCTCCCGGGGGGGTGCCTAACTCTAAGTCCCCCCGGGAGCCCTAAAACCTAATCCAGCGGCTGTCCGAGCCCGGCTTACCTTAGTTTGGTATGCCGAGCGTCGGGCTCCTGGCATAGGTCCAATGACAGGCGTCGGGATTTCGACACTTGTCATTAGTACCTTGTCAGGATTAGACAGTCGGGAAGCCGGCGGTCGGCATTGCGACCGTCGGCTTCCTGACTGCATCCTGGAAAGGACAACCCATAACATGCTGCTCTCTATCTCCAGACTTTGTGTATGAGTTCTATAAAAGGGTGCTTTATGGGGTTTGCAATGGTTGGATTAACCCAAGGCAGTAGTCACAGAGGAACAGTGGTAAAATTTCCTCAATATTCACTCAAACTTAGAGCTGTACATCGGGCACCAGCTGCATATTCTAATCACATTACAGCTTCATAATAAACATGAGCACCTGGGATTTAGACAACCATTAAGAGCAGTAATCACTTACAGCGACTGGGTCTAGAGTATGTAGTTATAGAAAAGCTTCTCCCATTTCCTCACTGATACTCTAAACTAGGGGTGGGCAATTACCCCCCCCCCAAGCTGTTGCAGAAATTCACATCCCAGCATGCACTGCCATAGTTTTGCTATTTGGCCATGCTAAAACTGTTGCAAGGCATGCTGGGATGTGTAGTTCCGCAACAGCTGGAGGGCTGCTTATTGCCCACCCATGCTCTAAACAAATCTATGAAAGAGGATAATGAGCCTCTTCAGGACATCTTTAAAATATTTATGCTCCAGAGGGGGGTTGGGGAATTGGAATGTATTTTGGGGAGATGAGGGGAGGAAGTACCGTGTTTCCCCGATAATAAGACACTGTCTTATTTTTTTCTTGGTCAAAAAACACCATAGGACTTATTTTCGGGGTAGGTCTTATTTTAATTAACATTGACAGCAGTGCCCCTTATGCAGGCCCCCTTGTAGAAGTGCCCCTTATGCAGGCCCCCCCTTATGCAGTGTCCCTTATGCAGCCTCCCTTGTACGGTAGCAGTGCCCCTTATGCAGGCCCCCCCCTGTAGCAGTGTCCCTTATGCAGCCTCCCTTATTGCAGTGTAAGCTGCCCTGTAATTGATCCCCCACCCACCAGTACAGTACGGTACTTGCCTGACTCGCCGCCGTCCAGGATGTCCCTCTCACTTGCGCGCTGACCGGATCTAACATGATCCAGCAGGCACGGCCGCGCAGGATCCTCAGAGCGCGGGTGACGTCATAACGTCACCCGCGCACTGCATGACTGGGAACGCTGGCCTCTGAAGCGTGCCCAGCTCAAAATGGGGATTTTGTTAGGTCTTATTTTCGGGGTTGGGCTTATTTTGGACCGGGTTTCAAAAGTAAGGGTAGGGCTTATTTTCAGGGTACGTCTTATTATTATGTGTGTTTTTTGGGGAATGATAATAAGTAATAAACTGTATCACAGCTTACAAATAATGGAACCTAGCATAACTAGTGTAACAGCTAATTGTGAGCTATTGAAACATAGTACCAAGATAGGGTATTTACTCTAATCCTATATTTGCCAACAAGACTTCCCGTTGTTTCACCTGTCTCCTTGTCTGATCATCGTCTTTAACTGACCTGAAGCATATTAGTTTATACTGCTCAGAGACCTAATTTAGCATACACATGGTCAGATTTGTCAGACTTGTCAGATTTGTCAGATGAACGATTGAACGATTTGAACGATTTTACCAAAGTTTTGAACGATTGAACGATTTTTGACTGCATTAAAATGAATGGAATCGTCCAAGTCTGACTGCAAACACATCAGATGTCAGATATCGTTATCTGACAAACGGGAACGCGCATTGTAAATCGTCCATCGTTCAGGCATGTCAGATATGTCAGATTTTCCTTCAGATATGAACGACTGAACGATTTTTAAATCGTTATCGATCATATCTGAAGGAAAAATCTGACCGTGTGTATGCACCATTACAGTCTAGTAATCTAAAGGATGTGTCATGGTATGACTCATAAGCTACCCCCTGCCTCTGAGAAGACATCATCCATGTCTATGCAGAAGTCCATTCTAGAGAACAAGTCGGACATAATTGGAAGAGAGGGGGAACCTCCAAAAAGTTGGTCATTATTTAGATTTTTTTCTAATAAGAACTCATTATAGTAAGATATGGACATCAGTGACAGATGTCAGAAGGCAATCCGCTCTAGGTTTGAATCACATTGTTCCACGAAAATACTTTGGCTTGCACATCAAAGACATAGCTGCTTGGGGAGCTCACGTGTGGCATATGAAAGATTTTTGTCTTATTTTTTTTTTTGTCTATTAAGTGCTCCAGATGCTTTTCCTGTACCATTGTGTTATGCAAGATCATGTCAAAAAGGTTTTCAATAATGAGCTTGTATAGTTGGGATATTTTATATGTTGGATTTTGTGAGGCTGTGTACAATTGTTCCAAAGGTGTAAGGTCTCTACATAGTTCCCTGAATATGCCCTTCAAGGAAACTGCAAACCTGTAGGTATTTTCACTCTAGGAGGTTCCTCAGTTTCAATGTCACCAAAGGGACACCCACTGAGACTGATTCAGAAATGTACACTCACCTGATGGTTAGCTCACATCTCCGATGGTATAGGGTCTGCGCATGCACAGTACCCCCTCTGTGCATGTGCAGAACGTGTCCTGCGATCTCGCTCAAAGACCCCCCCCCAAGCAACAGCAAATGAAATAATGAGATTCTAGAAATGTAAACAAAGTATCATTATTCAACAATATAGTTTCATTTGTAGCCATTTATATAATTGCATTATATTCATGGGTGGTTTAATAGAGGAGGGGGTCCGTGTGCAGTCTCTTTGCCAGGTCTACTGTGCATGCATAGATCTCTGGGAAAATGTAGCCCTGTTCTATTTTCCCAGGTGATTTCTGCAGCGTCAGCAGGGATGTAAAGGTGCGTACACACTAGACGATGTGCTCACGATGCGATATCGTGAGCTATTTCCCTTGAACTCTCCCCAGCACTCCAGGACACGATGTGCAGCAAAAGCTGCACGATGTGCCACAAGATCTATTAAAGATTTGCCGATCTAAACATCGTGCAGAATAGCAGATTCTTGCACGGATCAAGGACATCCGTGATGCATGCATCTGTATGTTAAGAAAATAAACACAGATGCATAGACTGATCAGTGAGACCAGTCTGTGCTGCTGTGTTTAAAAAAAAAAATAAAAACCTTGGTAAAATAAATAAAAAACGGTGAGCTCCCCCCAAAAAAAGAACAACTAGTCCTGGGGTTTGGAGACCCAGTGCTGGTTGTGCAAAATACAGGGGACAAACGACATAGGGGTCCCCTGTATTTAAGCACAACCAGCACCGGGCTAGTCAGAACCAGCCCTGGTTGCCAAAATACAGGGGACAAACGACGTAGGAGACCCCCGTACTTTGTGCAACCAGCACTGGGCTCTGATCCGGTCCTGGTTCTGGAAATACAGGGGAAAAAATGCGTAGGGTTCCCCTGTATTATCCAGAACAAGCAGCAGACTTTTTCTAGCAGGGGGCTAAAGCCACAGCCAGGGGAGCCCTTTCACCGGGTCCCGTAGCCGAAGCATCAACCCTGACCGATAGTCAGCCCAGGCTGGGATCCCTGGGGAGCTGGCGACCCCACCAATAAAGGGATCCCCCTCTCCAGGCCACCCCAGGCCTAGGCTGATAGCCCGGGGCTATCCCCGACACCTCTGGAGCAGTGATCATGAGTGGACACTCACGATTTGGACATATTTTACATGATTTGTCGTTCCGATGCGTCCAAATCGGGCGAATTGTGTAAAATATTGTTTAGTGTATACACACCTTAAGTATTGTATATTGATGCAGGATGTTTGCACTGCACACCCTGCACCATTATACATTCACCCATGACTTTATTATTATTTATGATCAATTTTATTCATTATACCATGTAATAATTACAGATTACCAGCTTTAATTATTTCGGATGCCTAAAATTTGATTTGTACATCAGTATGAAATATAAGTCACTAGTAGAGCTGGGATGTGAGATTTTTTTTTCACAGTCTGGGCTGAAAACTATGAAACATCCAAAAAATGCAGATTGTCTCCCAATGGGTTCAACGTTCTACAGTCCCGTGCCTACAGCTGCGACTGCTGGAGTGTGACTTTAATTTGCATCACCATACCAGGGTATTTATAGACAATTATTTATTGCAAATCTTAACCATTTATAATGTTTACTATGTGACAAGATGTAAAATTTTGATCCAAATGTTAATGTGTTCATGACATTGCATAATTCTGCTCCACAACCAAGGATTTTTTTTAACCTCTCATGTAAATGAATCAGACGTCCCGGAGAAGGAAATTGTATTTTTAATGGATGATTGATTTACATCTCAGAGATCGCGAACGATATGTTCACTCAACTGTATTGGCTAGCTACAATTGCCTAGCTAAATAACGTTGCACAATTGCTAGACTTTAGTACAAACATAAGGGATATTAATTTAATACTATAGTGACATTTATTCCATGTTCTTCTTAGGATAACAGAGACGATTTGTCAAAGGTTTTTTTTTTTAAGGTGTTAGGGCCTGTTTCCGTTTCCCCAAATACAAGAAATGGGTAATCACCAGAGATAACCCTGGCAGCAATAATTTTCCCCAGGCCTATTTAAGTATCCGCAGCAGTACAAGTGCTCAGGAATGCAATAACAGGATAAAAGCATCTATACCATGATTTATTCTTAACATGAATCATTTGTTTTAATCCATTAACCTTTTTTTTTTTTTAATAAAAAGAATATATTATTTAAAAATAAATAATTTTTTTTTTTTTCTAAACTGTACAGTATTTAATTTTTCCCCATGGTATAAGTTCAGAATATCAACATTCAGAATGTCTACATGGACGGGAGGACGAAATTGAACATGTCGACATCCTCAATGACACAATTTTGACATAACAGAATGTCAACATTCTGAATATCTAGAGATAAAATGTTGACACAATTTTTCCCAATTTTAAGGTTAGCACTAGGGTTAGGTCTAGGCTATGGCTAGAGTTAAGCTACGGTTAGGGTCATGGTTAACAGCCCTATGGTAAACCGCATGGTCGACATGCTGAATGTCGACATTTGATATGTCTTCCTCCTGTACATGTCGACCATGTGGACATTTAGACCATGGGGTAAACGTAATAGGGTTCGAGTTTTGTGTGTGCAGGACAAACTCAGAGCTTCTCGCACATTTAAAGGTCCGAGTTTGACCCACAACTCGGCAAATGTAATAGCCTTGGAACTTATGAGTACAAGGCTATTACATTGTGCGAGTCCGTGTGAGTTACATTGTGTAAGTTCTGTGAAGGTTTCTGTGTTTAAAATAATATTAAAATGGTAAAAAAAACAAAAAACCTATGTGGTGTTCCCTCCTAAAAGCACAACAAGCACCGGGAACCGCTACATCGTATCCTATGATGGAAACCGCAAGGTTAACCTCTTTCCCACCATTAAAGTCTAAGGGGGAAAGTTTGACAGACAGCTTGACTGCTCATAGCCAATCAGTGGTTAGCTCCTACGGAGATGCCCACTGATTGGATGCCATCTCATCTAATGACAGGAGTCACCCGGGTCCCACTCATTCACGCGGAGGAAGTGAATGTGTAAACACACACTTCCTCCTGTCTCCCTTGGTTCAGGTGTGCGTTTTTGTGTTTTTAACCTCTTGGATGCCTACTTGGAATGAAGAGGAGGTTATCTACACAAGGAATAGGTGAGTATGGATTTTTTTTTTTTTTTGCCAGTGTCGTGGATGCTACATGGACATGAATGGTTACAGGGATTGTAGGTGAGTATGTGTGAGTGAGTGAGTAAATGAGTGAGTGCATGTGAAATAAGACATAACAACAACCCTCGGTTTATGTGTCCTGTATTTATTTTTATACTTATTTTGCAGGTGAACTACAGGGCCCTTAATGCTCGCATGCTAGTACTTGTAGTTCTCCATGTACAAGTATGTGGGGGAGGCTTCCTGGGACCTCTAGTTCTACTGTAAAAGACAATATTATTAAATCTATTTTTTACACAATCAACCCGGCCCCCACTTCCCAGGGGTGCCAGAGATAGCCCTGGGCTAACAGCCCAGGCCTGGGGTGCACTGGAGAGGGGGAACCACTTTATTGGGGGTCTCCACCTCTCCTGGGATCCCTGGGCTGAGCTGACTAGGTGATAATACTTTGGCTGGGGGACCCAGTGAAAGGGTACCCCAGCTGTGGCATTACACGCCTGCTAGAAAGACTCCGGTGCTGGTTATGGAAAATACAAGGGACCCCTACTCATTTTGTCTCCTGTATTTCCACAAATATGACTGGCTCACTGAGCCTGGTTGATGAAAATACAGGTGAATCCTACATTCCCCCCCCCCATGTATTTTTACAACCAGGACCAGCTCAGAAAAACCTGGTGCTGGCTGTGCTTTTAGGGGAACCCCACGCATTACATTTTACTATTTTATTTTAACACAGAAACAAAAATAATTGTTATTGTTCCAATCAGGGTTCTAAAAACAAATAGATCCTTTAACAATGTTCTAGGAGAACAACAAAGGTAGATGATATGATGAATCTCTCCTAGTACTAATTAAAAACACAATCCAATATTGAGATGATTTTCATGAAATTCAGTTTTTAATTTACTGACTGTATTGATGTAATTATTTTTTATATTGTCTAATTAGGTTGTGCAGTACGGATAGGATTCTGTTTTCTATATGTCCTGGATTTCTAAGGATAGTCCCAGTTATATACAGTATACTGCAAGCAAACCTTGGTCAGAATATATGAAAGCCTTTTTTGCTATTGAGCACACATGGAAGTCTGTACTAAGCCATAGCCAAAGCGTGTTTACATTTTCAGATTTTCACTACACAGATAAAAGATATTTAATAGCACAGAGACCTGCGCTTCTCCTGTCTCTCCAAAATTTGTGATATTACAGAACTGTAACAGAAAAGTGATGCTATTGTCTTCCTTTGTGGGTTTATAATATGAAAGCAAGAGAGATAGAGCACTACAAATATACTTATGTGAGAATGTGCGTTCTATTCACATGAAATGCATGGGTTCCCAATCTGATACTTATGAGTTTTAAAAATTCTCGTAATTAAAACATATATAATACAAATTTTATCGATTATAGCCTTATAAATATCACACAAAGGTTTTCTATGCTCATAAAAGTTTCCTAAATATTTTGCCTTTGAAGACCAGACTTATTTGCCATTTATTTGTTCATTGAAGAAGTCTGTTCTACACAGATGAAACGCATAGCTAACTTCCAATAATAGCGTTGATAATGTAATTTACAGACACCTCCACTAGTCTGGGATGCACTGATCTACAGGTTTCTAGAGATAGCCCTGTTATATTTGTATACTACTAATAATGGAAAATGTACTTAAAAAATATGTTACACCTACATGACAAATTACTTTCCAATACATGCAAAATACTGTATATAATTATAGAATTTAAAAGCAAAAGGTTTTGCAAAGTCATACTTTAAAAAAATTTCCACCTTAAAATTAAAATTTTATTAACACTATTTGGTAATATTGAATACAGTATTGCAAAATATACTGATTCTACATTTTCCTTTAAAAGTCCTAATTTCGGAAATGAAAGTGAAATTACACTAACGAGAAATTAAAAGCAAAAATATTGACATGCGTGAGAATGAAAGTAGTTTCAGGGATGGCCTCTTTTTCCAAATGATAAGGAAAATGTATCAAGTTGTAATTAGTCAGAGTGATAAAAGAATAATGCTCGTAGATATAACGCATTGCCTTGTTAAATTAATTTGCATGCAAAGGTCGTTACATTTTAATAGAGGGATATACAAATCATCACTAAAATGCATTTCAGCAGAACCTCATTATTTTACTTCTCACTAAGTTTGTATCATTTTTCCAAGTCATTATTCCGCAAAATGTATCAGTAGAAATTTTAGATCGATAAGTGTTATGAACACAGTCAGATTCCTTTTTTTAAATTGCGTTTTATTATAACTTCTAAGTCCACTGAAGACACAGAGGGTGTGATTCAAAGTCGGACGCAGGCAAAGCATTGGGCCAAGTGCCCAATTTTTTCCCTCTAAACATGCGTCCTGATGGGTGTAGTAGCCATGCGTCTGGCGGTTCAAATCCCGACAGCGGCAGCCCGGCAATGGTGAAAATCCAGTTTGTCCCTAAGGTAAGTATCGCTAACCTAATTCTACCCCCTAACCCTCCCTTAGGGGTGCCTAACCCTAACCTTCCCCCCAGTGCCTAACCCTAACCTCCCCCCTCTAAGCTTAACTCACCGGCGGGGGTGCCTAACCCTAACCTTCCCCGGGGATGCCTAACCCTAACCCCCCCTTCCCCTAGCCTAACCCGCCCCGGGAGCCCTGAACCTAACCCTTCCTCCCCCCCGACGGCTGCCCGCGCCCGGCCCCCGATTTACCTTCGTTCGGTATGCCGGGCGTCGGTCTGCCGGCGTCTGGTTAATGACAGGCGTCGAGTTTTCGACGCCTGTCATTAGTACCACGTCGGGATTAGAGAGTCTGGAAGCCGGCAGTCGGCATTTAGACCGTCGGCTTCCAAACTACATCCCGTCCTGATGGCAGATTAAAATTGCATGCTGATCTATGCAATTTCTGGGTGGTAACTGGGGGGTGGCTAAGAGACAGGGCGTGTTGGTGTCAGCAACTGCGTCTAAAGACGCAGTTCCACTGACACCAGTGGCCATGGTCCCTCAAACACTCTGCTTCTGTCATAGGCAGGTGCAATGTCTGATGGCATGGCCGATAGTCCACCGTCTTTCTACACACATTGGTGGATTCGCACTGCTGCCAGTGGGCATCTCAACCTATTGGGGGAAAAAACGACGATCATGATCGACCGGTCGACTGCGGACCCTCGACCGGTGGATTGTGGTGATGTCCAGCAGCAGCCAGTAGCAGCTACTGCAACTCTGTCCACCTCTGAATCGCCCCAGGAATTATCAGTTGTTCCCGCACTTATATCAAATAGCTCCAGAAGTAGACAAGTGTCAGGCACTTAATTTGTGAATCTATGTTAAGTTTTCATTTATAAAAGCCACAAAAGACTTAAAAATAAATACGAAAAAAACAACATTTAAAATAATAATAATAATAGGAGAGTTGCAATGAAAGCTCATCATTATCTATTGGAAGAGGAGGCGTAACATTTACAAATCTACTATAGCCAAAACTGTGGCACAGTGTCGGTTTTCCCCAGGGAAGTTTTTCACTGCTGCTAAATGCCAGTGATATAACTCGCAGGGACAGCGGTTACCACAACTGCTGGCCCTGCGAGTTCCCTTATGTACATAGCGGGGATAGTTTCATTAAAAATTCAAATATCCCTGGCAATATTGATAGATAATATTCGCAGCTGGTCCATACATAGACCCCTAAGTGTTATTTTTGCCATTCTATAACAAAAGTGAGGTATGTTTTAAAAAGGACAACATACTAGAAGATGTTGTTATGCTTATCTCTTATTAACATAACCAGTTCCCAAACAACAGGCTAAGCTTCAAATCTGTCCATTCAACCATTTAAACCCTTGGGTTCCTGCAAAGGGAAAATGATGGGGGTGACTGGGGTTCCCACAGAGGCACAGCCAAGCCCCCAAGACGGTTTAGCTACGTGCCACCATGAGTGGGCCCCATTTTAACAACGTAGTGAGGCCAAGAACCCACACGCTCGGTCACATCCTGCCTTAGTACCAGACAATATGATTCAGAAAGTCTGATTTCAATTAAAATTACCTACTGGAATCATCCACAAACTTTTATTAACTTTGCCTTATCGGGGTTTAAGTTCTGCATATTGCTGAGTGTAGATACTTCTCTGTCACTCCATATAAGAAAGTCTGTGTAAGTTGTGAGTTCATTGCAAATTCTATAGACTAGCCTAGCACTTACAAAGTAGTTCTGAAATAAGTAATTATCCAGGAAGTAAGGGGTCTATTTACTAAGCCTTGAATGGAGATAAAGTGAATGGAGATAAGGTACCAGCCAATCAGCTCCAAACTGCCATCTCACAGGCTGTGTTTGAAAAATGACAGTTAGGAGCTGATTGGCTGGCACCTTATCTCTGTTCACTTTATCTCCATCCAAGGCTTAGTGAATAGACCCCTGAGTGTTGGAAATATCTTACAGATTGCATGAGTTTCCGCACCACACCTGTTCTGTACTAGTGCACTACTCGATCCAATGTCAGCCATATACATAACAATTGTGATACCCTTAAACTGTTTATTGGCCAAGTCATATATGTTCACTGTATCTAAAAAAAAATGTTAATTCATGTATTTACACAGGTTTGAAAAGCAGTGAAGGTGCCTATATATATATATGTATGTATCTTCACCCCTCATCACATAGGGGCACTTGAGACTGCCCACACTGGGCTATGGATACTAAGGGCCACGCTGCCAGGGACTAGACATTGCAGCCGAAGCATAGGGGAAGTCCCCCCCTTAAAGTAACAGAGGTGGCCAGTGAGTAGAGCAGCGGAGAGAAGCTGACCCGCACGCGACTGCTGGGGATATAAGGAGACTCCCGCGGGGGCTGCTGGGGGGAGTTGTGAGAGGACCGTGAGGTAAGCGTGCAGTGGAGAGTGTGCTGCGCTTACCGTAGGAGACAAGAGAGCACTGCCAGCGGAAAGCCACTGCCGGGACCGGTGTGGGCGGTAAGGATCGTCGCGGCTAGGAGGAGATCCGGATACGGAGCAGCCAGAGTACTGCAAGGACACTGCCAGAGGAAGCAGCATCACATCAGTACCGCCCAGATTCCACCCCCTGCTTAGTGAATGACAGCCGGGGGCAGGAGGGAGTCCTGTCCCTGGTGCTGGGACGAAGTGAAACAGGAATACAAGTCTGTTTGCAGCGATTACAATTCACTTTAGCACAAGACACTGCAGACAGAGATAGCCAGGTAAAAGCTAATATACCTGTCAGCTAATACTAGGGGCTTGCGAGGAGACCCTTGCGGTAGGGTCTCCTCTACCATACCCCAGAGAGCTTACGGCTCTAACAGAGCCGAAAGCTCTCCCCCTGACATCACTGGTGATGTCAGTAGGGCAGCCCACAAATGGCAGACGTTCACATGGGAACGCCTCCGTTTGTGAAACCACCCCCCGCCACGCCTACAAAACGGGGCGAGCTGTCGATCACCATCGACAGCCGCTCCTTTTGCAGTGAGCTCCGGAGCAAGAGAATTTCTCTCTCGCTCCGGGGTTTACGCACGCGCAGTGTGGCCGCTGCGCGTGCGCAGAGGCAAACATCGACCCGCTCGCGAGCGCTCAGGCGCTTGCGAGCGGGTCTGAATGAAGCCCTGAGTCAGCTTATAAATTCTACAGCTCTATATGTGTATTAGATGAGCAAGTTCCTCCTTCACCTTACCTACCTAGTTGAAGCAGAAGTTGAAATAACAAATAGAAAGTACACTGTGTTTATGGTAAAATCCACCTGATAAAGTGAGGAAAGGGAGTTACTACCTCCGTAAGGGTAGCCAGAAGGATTTGCTCCGATATTAATGCAGTTGAAATTCCTGCAACAGTTCGGTGTGATGTAAACAGTAAAAAGAAACTCAGGTTCCAATAAACTTTCAGTCAGAATTTTACGCCAATGCTAGTCAGAGACAGCCACCTTCAGTGATAACCACAGGAGTAAATTCACAGGCCCGGGCTTGCCACGTATAAGTGCCAATGTCAGTGTCAGCATCAGAGTTAGTGCAGCCTTCATAATTATCACCAGTTACCTGAAAAAATTGTGACAAAGCAGCTATTACACAAACGTGCACCTACGCAAGGGGGTACTGGCCAGACTTTGTTACTAGCATGCAGTAATACTTGTTCTTTTGACTGGGTTCAGAGTTAGTAATTGAGTTAGGACATTTCCGTTGTCACTGATGTTTTGTGTATTGTTATTTGATGTGTAAAGCTGCCCACACACATAGCGATATTTTACCCGAGCTGGCCGATTCCGACACATTGGAACGACAGATCGTGTAAAATATGCCAAAATCATGAGGAAATCGAGAGTCCCCACTCACGATCACAATGCGATGCGCGTCCCCGCTGGTCGTACATCGCATCGTCAGATCTGCCGTGCAGTAGGGCAGATTTGACAATCTAGGAGGTGATGCACTGTGAAAGTCTGGATGGAGGAGAGATCGTATGAAGATTGGACACCAAATTGTGTGCAGGTCGTGTGCTGATCGTATGGAGATCGTGTGCAGAGCTGCCGGGGAGAGTTTCAAAGGAAATCGTACACAAATCATACACATCGGCTGATCATGTGCATATCGGTATGTGTGTGGGCACCTTTCCATGTATGATATAACAACCTTCGTTTCAGCCTAAAGGCAGAAGCTTTCCAGATTAATAAAATCCCTCTGGGAACAGAGTGTAGTTTATTTGTTTAAAAGCGTGTCAATGATTATGTATTGTAAATGTTTAATGTAGTGTTACTGTGCAGACTTGCCTTTTAACATTTCAGTTCTGTTAAATAAATACTTCTTGTGAGTGCACCCTATTGCCCGTATCTAATACTTACCTTTCGGACGAGTTCAAGACTAGCCGAGACAAGCCAGAAGAGGTACTCGGTAAGGGATCACCCCAACACCACACACTGAGAACATTACACCCTAAGTGGGGTGTTACTATGCATGTGGTCTATTTACTAAGCCTTGGATGGAGATAAAGTGAACGGGGATAAGGTACCAGCCAATAAGCTCCAAGCTGCCATGTCACAGGCTGCGTTTGAAAATGGCAGTTAGGAGCTGATTGGTTGGTACCTTATCTCTGTCCATTTTATCTCCTTCCAAGGCTTAGTTAATAGACTCCTGAGTGCTGGAAATATCTATGTGGTGATATCTCACAGATTGCATGAGTTTCCGCGCCACACCTGTTCTGTACTAAGTTTGCTGCAGTTCCAAAAAAAAAAGTATATGTAAGATAGCAGATGTCTGTAGAAAGAAAGCCTGTATCTTGCAAAAAAAAAACCACTTTACTTTGAAAAAAAAAAAAGTTCCCTGGCTCCAAGGCAACTATGGATTTTATACTCGGTGTTAAAAGAGTTTCTGTATCGACATCTGCTTTCAAGTATGTTTTACATTTTATCTCCTTCCATGAAATCTTTAAGAGTTATGTTTAGGTAACTTGCTAGTTCTCCTTTTCATAATTTAGAAACGTTTGGGACTGTGGGGCCTATTTATTATATATTGGTGTTTTTCCCAATAAATAACAAAGCATTTAGTACTGTTTATCTCCAAGGGTTCGGAGCTATTTCAAAAAGATGCTGTCCTAGCAAAGCGCTTTCCCACTGAAAAGTCTCAACAAAACACTTCACTTTCTAGATGCCAGTGACTGATCTGAATAACCTTCCCCAGCAATACTGTAACCCATTGGTGGCCAAAACGCCAATCGTGGTTGACTGCGGACACTCGACCGGTAGTTTGCGGTGACATCCAGCAGCAGCCAGTAGCAGCCAATAAGAATCCGGGTGGCTCAACTTCTAATTGGCTTGCTGAACTGATACAGTGGCTGTCTTAGTTGGTTGTCACATGTGACAGCAATAGCCAATAAGAATCAGGCTCATTCTTATGCACCTGGCTATTGCAGTTCCAGCAACCATGATCCTCTCCTCCACCACCGGCGGCTCCACACCTCATTCAGGGTACAGTCTGCCCACAGCACGTACGCTGCAAGACAGCGTCCCTGCATCTATGATTACAACCTTGCTGAGACACAGCGCCTCTGAGCTACACAGTGCAAAGCTCCTGGGAGCACGATCTGGATAATCAATAGGCAAGATAGTGTGTGGACCAGGATTGGGGTGAGAGAGCTATCAGTTCACTATTCATTTCAATACCACCTGTGTGGCCAACACCTTGTTGCATTCAGCAATGACCAACAACCAGGTGACTGCCTGTTTCTATCTGCAGCATCTTTACTTCTCTATACTGTGGACGTTGGTTTACTGATTGCAGTACTAACCTGATGTGTTTTGTTTGTTTATGTTTCATTGGTTCAGCACCCTAAAAAGCATACCTCCCAACAGTCCTGATTGTGGCAGGACAGTCCTCACGCCAAGTGCCTAGAGGCCATACCCCCTTTTTTTTGGGCCCGCAAATGTCCCTACCTTGTAGACTAGATCACCGAGTCCAAAAGTCTGTCCATCCCACTGTGACCCATAGGCTACCACGGCTAACGCCATTCTACATGATTGTGTAAGTGGGATTATGTTACTAGAAAGGCCTATACAGGGATTTAAAAACTAAATGTATGTTTTAAATATAGAAAATGTTAGCTATTTATAGTTCATTAACCCCTTAATGCTTTTTAATCTCCTAACCTGTTAAAGGCAATTTTTTACCATTTAACCATATTGTAATGACAATTATTTATTGTCCAGATTCGCAATGGGCAAGTCACTAGGTATTTTATTTTATACTATGTATAGATAATTAATTGTTTTTGTTTTATGTCCATTAACTGCAGATAAATGGCAAAAATCTTAAAAAAAGAACAAAAAAAAATAAAAATCCTTTCTCACAGTGACTTTTGCATACTGGAATCTGAATTATATATGCGAGATATTTATGCACTCCATTACAATAAAAGTATCTCCTGATAGAAATCACTTGCTTTGCCTCTCCTTGTTTCCTAGGTGCTGCGCTACACAAGCAGTTTTCAATGGCTTTGCAGTACAATTATCACCTTCAATCCCACAATTTAATCATTTTACATGAACTTCAGAAGATTAATTTCCTTCACAGAGGTAAAGGGGATGAACGATAAATTGTTCAATCACATGATTTCAGGCAAATCTGGGCATTAAATGCTCATTGAAATAAAGATTATACAAAGTTCTCTTTTTTTTTTTAGCACCACTATTGAAATTATTGCAATGTTGTAGCAAGTACAGAGTAGTATTCAAAGAATAAATAAAATACTTCCGGGCACGGTAACACACTGCAGTGGCAAATGCAGGATTTCTACAGGGGGGTTTCCAAATGCTTGACTTTAGAGTGAGTGTGGCCAGTCCATGAAGAGGGCATAATTAGCACTTATCCAGCTTTAATATGTGTCATACATGGTGTATTGTGTGTCATAATTCCAGCATATACAGGACCATTGATCACAATAAGCCATTAAATACTGCAGTAGGGTCATTGTGCCTGAGCTGAATGTTTTTATTTCAGATGTGGGCACCATTCCAGAGCATTGGAGAAAGTCCAGGAGTCTGGGGGAGCAGCAGAAGAACCTAGCACTGCCCTGGACATATATATACAAATTGGTCTCGTCATGCACTGGATAGTGTATTATTATATGGTGTTAATAATTCACCCTATTGATGGTCTATAGCAGTGCACCCCTAACAGTGCATGTCTTCCAGATCTCCTAGTTGGTGCACAGGTGTATTTATTACTGGCTGACACATGTTAAAAGATCCACATGTGGTGGATTTCTTTATTAGAAGGATTTCCTTATTGGAAGGAAATGCAGCACTACTAAAATTCTATATTACTATTTCTATTTTGGTCATGGTGTGGGTTGGGGAGTGGGGTTTCTGGGCAACCCCCCCCCTCGCATTTTCCTACGCACTGTCTCCCTTAGCCGCAGGATACAGCAAACGTCCGACCCGCTCCAAAAAGTCTCTCCACTGCTTACAAGAGAGCACACCAGTCTCCTATTGTGTAATGCCAGTAACCAGTGGCGTAACTACCGTGGGTGCAGGGGGTACGGCTGCTATGGAGCCTTTCCCCTGCACCTACGGTGCCAGGCCGCTGTCCGCTGCCCTTCCCTCCGCACTCTCCTCACTCCCCTATCAGTCTCCTCACTCCCCTCTACTGCACTTACCTGCTCCCTGGTTGCGTGCTCCCATGCTCCGTGGTCGCGTCTTCCCAGTCAGCTCCGGCTCTCCCCATTGGCTGTGGCCACCTCCTCCCAACATCAGTCAGTGAGATGGAGCCGACCGGGAGGGAAGGTGGGTCTGCCCTGCACAGCGCGACCATGGATCAGGTAAGCCGGGGTGCGGGGAGCGGGGGGCCTCAGACTGGGGGGCAAGAGCGGGACGAGATTGGGGGCCGTGGGCTGAGAGGGGGGCCCATAAAATTTTTTGCTATGGGGCCCCTGTAGGTATAGTTACGCCCCTGCCAGTAACCTCGTCTTAACGCGTTTCTCTACACCAGGCGGCTTTCTCAAAAGACAGTAGTTACTGGCATTCCGTGTCCGGAAGTTTATTTACCCCATCTACATTACACTGGTCAGTGGCACCTCTAATCACTCATCGGAGCTGCCGGATAATTGAATGCTAGGGCTCCAGGAGGAATAGCCATACACGGCAGTGACAGCGGTGGGAGCTTGCACCTGTCACCGCTGACTGGAGGACCACTTTGTGATGCGGCATTCAAGAGTCCATAGGGAGGGGACAGGGCTTAAATTATGTCTTTTAGCCTTGTCCCCTCAATATGGACCACGTTTCCATGTGGTATTATCTCCTCATCCTGCTCACTTCACTAGGAATTGGGTGGGATGCGGGAGATCCGGACACTCTTACGGGGTGCAGAGGACTGCCAGAAAAATTAGGAGCCTCCCGCACCTTCCGGGAGCGTAGGCAAGTATTGCCTAACTGCCATAGTGGTACAGTGTGCAGGGGTGAAGAGGCTCACTGCTTGGAATTGCGCTCCTCCCCTGTCAATAACCATGTGTGCAGTATATGTGTTTTTTCATCAGTGAGTGTGGTGCACCTGGGGCTCTTACACAATGTTACTATGGGTCCACAGATATCTAGTTATGTGCCTTATAAGAGGCACGAATACATCTTGACTTTTATTTAGAATAAGATTCATTTAATTAGAATAAGATTCAATGTAAACTGGATCTATTAGTAGTTACCACACCTGTTCCAAATAGATCCATGTCTTACATTAGTGCTAATGCCTTATGAACAACAAAAGTAATATAGTATTATCTAACCAAAAAATACAGTTTTTTAAAAATCTCAAATTATCCTGTTTTCAGTTACACCCAAGTGTTACCAATTATGGGGTTGATTCTGAGCCGCAGGCAAAGTGGCAGCCGCGGAAGACAGATTTGCTACCTTATGCTAATGCAAGATTACATAGGGCTAATGTAAGTGTCCGAAGGGCTAAAGTAAATGTCCATGGCGCCCATTCATTTTACACCAGCTGCCGCATCTGTCATCATTGGTATTGCCACTTGCACCAGCCCCATGCTAGGTGCAGGAGATCTGTCAGGATTCCCTTCCCCGTACGCACCAATCAGAATCGCACATAGCTTTTTGATCACTCCCATGACACTCCCACAAGTCAGGGCGGTTCTATGCGATCACATTGTCGCCGCTCAGTTCTCGCCTAGGAACGCCTAAATATCACGGAGAGACAGATCAGGCCAAGTTACATCCGACTCAAAATAGGGAAAAGTGCAATTACACGTAAATTCGCATCTGCACATGCACTGTATGCAAGAACTAGCCATTTGCGTCTGTGTACAGATAACCGTCTGATTCATGTTTACTCATTAAATTTATGAGAGTGCAGATCATGGGGTATCTTAATTCAATATGCTGTATTATTTTTTGTGTAGTTCATTTACTGTACACTTTACTGTATATATTTCTTACTTTGTTTTAACATATCCTGTGTGGCTATTAAATAATGAGACTGATGCTATAATTTATATTTAATTAAGTCCATTTTAACTCCGATCCCCTTCTATGTACTCTACCTCTGAATTCACACACTGCTACATTCTTATTTTCCATTGGTCAGAGCTGTGATGTAGCTCCTTACCAGTCAGGTATCTCAGCAGCTCTGTCATTTTCTTCATTACCTCAGTAACTGATGCAAAATGGGTTCGCTTGAGTACAGATTTGACTTTAGGGAAAAGAAAGAAGTCACACGGTGCTAGGTCTAGCAAGTATGGAGGGTGTTCTATTCTAGCACTGCAGTGCTAAACACTGCTTCACAGAGAGAACTGTGTGGGCTGGTGCGTTGTCCTGATTTTTAAATATTTTTTTCCACATTTTCATTTGTTTTTGATGCGCAAGACCTTCCCGGGACGTTCATCATCTTTGACATCCTCACAACCATCACTAAGGGGTCTATTTACTAAGCAGTGTTAGGAGACAGAGTGATAAGAAAGTGATAAGGTGTCAGCTCCCAACTGTCATTTTTCAAATACAGCCTGTGAGATTACAGTTGGGAGCTGATTGGCTGGCAACTTATCACTTTCTTATCACTTTTCATTCTGTCTCCTAACACTGCTTAGTAAATAGACCCCTAAATCTTTTGTGCCACTCAAACACAGGTGTCGTACAATCTGACCCATAAGTCTCGGTTAGCATACAGAAAGATTTGGTGGGTGTTTTGTTCAATTTAACTAAAAATTTTAAGTTAACACGTTGCTATACTTTTAAACTAAGCATTTTTACGACGCATGGGAAAAACACCACTTCTTAGAATGGGATGTAGTCGGCATCCTGGCTTGCAGTCGGGATCTCGGCACCTGTATCCTGACCGCCGACATCCCGAAGGTAAGTATCGTGGTAATAGGGGGAGGTTAGTTTTAAGGTGCAGGGTTATGGAAGACCCGGCGACAGGTGGGGACTAGGGGCACAGCTGTGATGGGCCCCGAGGTTATAGGGGGCCCCACACATAATTTTTCCCTTCATCACTGCGCTGCTGCATGATCTGGAGGGCACAGCAGGCAGGTACCAGCAGTGTCTGTATGGCGGGTCTGTGAAGTAATGTAGCTTTATTGCACGGGCGGTGGCCAGTGCAATAAAGTTTTCTTTGTTTATTGCGGTGCAGCGCGTGACGTCATAATGTCAGCCAGTGCTACACTCGCACTACCACCAGCAGACAGAGAGGAGCCACGGCGACATGGTAAGTGTTAGTGCTACACTGACAGGGGCTGTCCACCGGAGGGACACTCGCAGGGGGCTGGCCACCAGAGGGACACTCGCAGGGGTCTGGCCACTGGAGGGACACTCACAGGAGGCTGCTTGCGGGAATGTGGGGGGCCCCTAAAAAATGTGTGTACCGGGCCCCATGGTTTCTGTTGCCGGCTCTGGGTTAGGGTTAGGCACTAGGGGGAGGGTTAGGCACCGAAGAGGGAGGGTTAGGATTAGGGTGCTAGGAGGAGGAGGTTAGGTTTAGGCACCAGGAAGGGGGTGTTAGGTTTAAGGTGCGGGGAGGGCGAGGTTAGGCTTAGGCACTAGGAGGGAGGTTAGGTGTAGGGACCAGGAAGGGGGTGTTAGGTTTAGGGTGCAGGGAGGGGGAGGTTAGGCTTAGGCACTAGGGGGGGAGGTTAGGCACCGGGCAGGGAGGGTTAGGGTAGGAGTTAGGAAAACACTTACCTGTTTTAGCTATGGGTGTCGGAATTCTGGCTGTCGGGATGCCGCTGTCAGTATTCTGACCAGCGTCATCCCAACAGCTGGGATTTCATACCCAACCCATTAGAATGCTGTGTGACAGCAAACTATCTGTGCGAGAGGGGTGAAACTTGCACAACTGTTTTGGGATAATCCAAGGTCAATGTTCCCCAACTCCCTTTTAACTCACGCACTGTGTTTTATTTTTTACAAGTATAGTCTTGTCATTTACTAGCCACACCTTGTATTGTTTCATTTACATTTGCAGTATAAAGTTATGTATAATTCGCTGAGATTTTTAAGAAGGAAAAAAAAATGACACACTCCAGAGTTTCTTAAATATTTATTTAATCGGTCCATGAACTTGTCTTATAGGCTTCATTATTATGACACTGTACAAAATGCTCTGCATTGCTGAAACATTCTGAATTGTCAGGTTCTTTTTATGTGGATTACTATAGTCAAAACTAAATAGGAACTACTCCAAATTTAAGAATGTTTATATTAGGATGAAAATGAGTTATTATTACTGTAGAATACTGTCATAGGGCCTGATTCAGCACAGATAGCGACTGTGATCGCTGCTGCGTAATCGCACGCAATGAATCTGAGAAAATATGCTAATGCCTGCCACCGCACAGCCAGCATAGAGACGCCCACTACAGCCTTCTCGCATCCGTAATACCTCGCAGTCCTGTGTATACATGGGTAACATCAGAGAACATCAGCCCCTCACGCACAATTACAGCAGCTCTGATCTGTCTCAGAAGTCGCAAGTCTTGTCGCACGCAGTTAGTACTCAGGCTTAGTAGGCAATTGCAGTGGCTAATTTATGCACGCCCATGCAATGACGATCCAATGGACAGGCACGCCTGCGTTTCTCCAACCACTCCCCCGTCACCACCACCAAATGCTCAGGGCCTGTCACTCATTCTGCAATGGATTCCACAGTGCACCCATAATCGCAGTGCGAATGCCGCGCACAGGCAGTGCAGTGCATACACATGCGCAGTGCGTAACAATCGGGCGATCTGCTTACACTGTTGCAATTGCAATATGTGCTGAGTCAGGCCCATAGTCCATAATTCTCATGAACAGTGCCAGGCACTAAGAGGAGCTGTTACATGAAAACTTCACACAAACCTTAAATCACTGCACAACAGGCAGTTTTTGCATAGGTGCATCTAAATATTAATTACCAGATATTGATCAGTCTAATCTGGAAGTACTTAGAACTTTGAAGTTTAAGCACAAAGTACTGTGTACACATAGCATAGAAAGGCAAGCCAGACTGGCCAAAGATCTTTAGGGGTCAATTCACACAAGCAGAGCCGTACCTAGAGATTTTAGTGTCTTATCCATGAGAGAGCACCAGCGACCCCCTCCCCCTGCCCAGCACCTATTTCCTGGCCATGAACAAATGTATAGTACTGTATACAGTATATAGCAGATCTCTGATGCCGCATATGGAGAGGTCTGATGGCACATAAGGGGCATGTGGAGGGATCTGAGAGCAAATAAGGGGAACATGAAGGCGTTGGATGGCACATAAGGAGCATGTGGAGGTGCCTAAGAGGATATGTCCGAGTCTAATGGCACATAAGGGGCATGTGGAGGTCTGATGGCACATAAGGGGTACGCAGATGATCTGATAGCACATAAGGAGCATGTGGAGTGGGTCTAATGCCACATAAGGGGCACATGGATGGGTCTAAAGGCACAGAAGGGGCATGTGGTGGGTCTGAAGGCAAAGGGCCATGTGGTGTGGTCTGATGTCACATATATATGTTTAATAAGTGAAAGAGTATAAAGGGGCCTGATTCTGCGCCAGATGCAGAAGCGCCTACAGCAACGTCTGTTGTCACTCGTCCATCTGCGAGTATATGCAAATGCCGCTCCTACCCTTGTGTACATTCCTGCGGCTGAATGTGCAAGGACTGAGATGCTCACTTTCAGTGTCTGTACACCCAATAATACTGATTGGTGTGTCTTTAGATGCCACCATTGTGGTCGCACCATCAAAACTTGCACAAGCCCCGTGGCAGGTGTAGTTTCACCATCTGACCACGGCCACCTATGCCTGTGGATGTGCATCTGTGTACGCAGCCACTTTCATTGGCACGCACGTGACACTCCTATAACACACCCACTGAATGGCCTTTGCCATACAAATGCCTTTATGCATACTCCTTCCTTGTGTAGAACATGCGCTGTAGAAGTTTTTAGGACTTTTTGCACAACTACGGTAACATCGGCATGGCGTGCGACTGAATCAGGCCCTTAGCCTTTACGTTTCACTTTCATAAAAAATAGGAAAGTTTAAAAAAACAAAAGGGGGTTGAGTCAGATTTGTGCGCAAGTTTGTTTTGCAGATGGAACGTGCAATTTTTCTGCACTGCGTATGCTCTGTAGCCAAGTTTACGCAACACTAAGCAACTACAGATGATTCAGATCGTATCTCCACTGACATATACTTGAGTGGATGTAACTAGGTGGCGACTGGGCGTTCATAGGATAAGTGTTCTGAGGGCATTTCATGGGCATGTAGGTGAATTGCAGGATGAGTTAAGTGTATGCAGAGATCCGTCTAATTTCAGACTGATCTCTTGCACCACGAATAATAGGGGAGTTGCAGCTGATTAGATGCGGACAACTCTGAATTCGGGTGAAGATCCACATATATTTACAAGTACATAGGAGGGTGCGCACCAGCGCCCTGATTCAGACCCGCTTGCTGCCGCTGGCCTCTTGCTGGGTTTGAGGGCGTTTTTTTTTTTTTTTCCTCTGGCTGCTTGCAAAGCTGTGGGAGGCCACCCACAGCTTGTGCGAGCGGCCAGGAGACCATCGCGATAATTGCGACCATAGGCCTTGCGACGAGACCCTGCATTAGGGTCTAGGCTGCCGCAAGGCCAAGTGGACTTCCTGCTCTAATAGAGCAGGAAGTCCACTACTGACATAGTAGTGACCCCTCCCAACAAACGTCAGGCGTTCCTAAGGGAACGCCTGCATTTGTCCAGCCACCCCCCCACAAAATGGGGCGAGCTGTCACTCACCATCGACAGCTGCCCCGTATTATTGCGAGCCCCATAGCGACTGAACTGCAGTCGCTCACCAGGGCTCACACACATCACTCGCGAGCGGCTCTGTATCAGGGCGCAGGTGTCAACCTCTGAGGGGGCGACTCCAAAATGCCAGCTCCTCCTCAATGACAGCGAGCCGGCCACTGCACACAAACATCACAGTACAGTGCTCGGCTCCCGGTCACTGAGGAGGAGCTGGCAATGCAGGGAGTGAGGGTGTGCCACAATGTCACGCCCCCTCTCAGTGAGACCACGCCTCCTTTTTGGCTGCACTGGGTGTCACCGACCCCAGTGTCACCACTGCACACGTGCAGACTGAATCTGCAACAAAATGTTTAAAGAAAAAAAAAATATTAACTTTTATGTTTTGGGTTTTTTTTAAATGCTATATTTACAACAAAGCATTTTTGCTGCTGTCTGCCCCTGCTATTGCCATCATTAGATGGTTATAATGATAAGAGGATTCACTGTAATGCTTCTTAAATGGGCGAGAGAGCTTTACCCAACCCAGAGAAAGATCTTATCTCCTGTTTATAATAGACCCCCCAAGTCAGAGTGTCACTGGGTCTGGATACCACTGGTGCGCCCAGCCGAATAGGGGGCGTGTCCTAAATAAAGGGGATGTGGCCTCGCGGAGGATCCCATTAACATCACTCTGGGGCAGCCCAGCATCACTGGAGAAGCTGGGCTGCCTCTGAGGACTGGGCAGTCTGTACTTTCGGTTCCTCTTCTATGACAGGAGATGGGTGCTGCAGGAGCATGTCACACTACAGCACTCGGCTCCTGTCACTGCAGAAGAGCCGGCATTTTGGTATCACCCCCTCCGAGGGTGACACCCGGGTGTGGCCCACACCTGGAATCTCGAAAGGGTTAACATACCGACACTTGTTGGTCGGTATACTAACCTACCCCCTCTCCCTCCACTCACCCCCCTTATTGGGGCGTAACCCTAACCGCCCCCCCCCTAGTGCCTGACCCTAACCTCTCCCTCCCAGGTGCCTAGCCCTAATCTCTCCCTCCCAGGTGCCTAACCTTAACCCTCCAACTAGTGTCTGACCCTAACCCTGAACCAGAAACCTAACACCCCGATACTTACCTTCGGTATCCCAGTGGTTGGCATGACAGCGCCAAGCTTCTGACCGGCCTCGGGATTTTGACGCCGGTAATAGGAGCGTTGGCATCCAGACCGCTTGAATGCCGAACGCATACCTATAAATATGCCTGTAGTACAGATTTTATTTTGCGAGTCCTTACCTTTCCATATTAGTGTATATTTTTTTACTTAACATCTTCTACATCATAATATTATTATTGCTTTTGGTTTGAAAGGCGCCCAATTATGTATTTACTTTCCAAAGTCGTATGTTACCTTGCAGACTAATAGGCTGAGCTTTGAAACCCAAACATAAAGAGACCCTTTCTAGACAAACATTCTTTATTTAGATAAATATAAAACAAACAGCTGGCAGGAACAGCATTCCCTCTTGCCAATCAGTGTTTTCCAGGACAGAACATAGCCTTTCACTGCAGTACTGCCATAAAATGGAAAGTGTTTAAAACCAGCAGATGGTACTCTGTGCAGTGCACGGAATAAAATAGAGAATTAAGGTGCCCTAAGGTGTGCATAGGAAAGGCAATTACATGAAACAAATGGGCACAAGGACTAGCTGACGCTCTAGTATGCTACACAGGAGACAGATAGTACATCTGGTGAACAGATTTTATCACACACTAGAAAGCTATAAAGCGCCCTGTCCAAGTTCAGACCTTGGTCGCAAAATGACATTTTACCTAGGTTGACATTCAGTCTGCTTTAGTATGAAAGGTGTCGTAATATGCAAATTGTGATTTAAACTCTTTTTTTTTTTTTTTTTTTTTAACAAAGTGCTCTAACGAGTCCCACTTTATAGACAGGTTGATGAAATGCAGTGCTTTCCCAGGAGAAAATCTGAACTAGTCCAATGAAGATCAGGTTCTTTTCAATTAATATATCACATCTTAGACACGTCTCCCGTTACCAAGTTATTAATGCATTTGCACCCTGCTTGTGTATATTTGAGATGTCAGCTTACTATCCTTTTCTCGCTTTCTCAGGCAGATCCATTTTGCATATCTGTCTTAAACACCTGATTATTCATATTTGTATATCTGAGAGACAGCAAAATAATTAACCATGCTGGGCAACGCTACAGTCTCTGGGCTTCAAAGGAATGTATGGAATTTAATGCAAATTATTTCAGCAAAGGATCTGCTTATCTCCAACTAATTAAATCCAATGTATCATAGGCAACATGGCACTAATGTTTAAGCTAACATTATTACTTTGTAAGAGACAAAAGAAAAATGATATGATTTTAGGGTGGCAACAACAATTGCAAATCCATGTATGAAAAAATATATTGGTTTGCAAGGCTGCGCCTCTGAGTCCTAACAGTTATATAGGTGCAGGTTGTATATGAAGGGGAGCAGAGAAATATTAATTACCTGGGCCCAGGCTTGCTGGAGGGGCCCGGTGCCATACCCCTCCCTCTTACCTCACAGCAGGCTAGCACATGCTGCTGTGTGCTGGGCTGCAGTGGGAGACTGTGGGAGGGGGGAGCGATCAAACTGACCACGCCCCAACACCCCCCGGCCCCCACACCTTAAGGGGGCGTGGCCACGTCTCCCACAATTAGACCATGCCTCCTTTTCCAGGCCCGGCGCGGCTCTCAGCACCCCCAAGTATATATGTGCAGTACTGTATGAGCCACCTATGGGCCAAAATGTCCAAGCATCAAGGTCGCCTTGAATAAATGTCTGTATAGTATAAAAGTTCTCCAATATCTATAGCATCTGGTCTCCACTATAAATATTTAATTGACAACAGGGCCAGGTCAGTAGGTAGGCAGATAAGTTACCTCAGACAAAACTGGCCTAAATGGTGGGATAGTGTGAGAAATATATACCGCTTTATCTAATTTCAAGTCTTTCTATTAGAGACGTGTGTGGACCCCTGTGTCTTGGTTTTGGTTCTAATAAATCATTGTGTTTTAGTTTTGTCAAAATCACCCTCAAGTTTTGGTACGGATTCGGTTTTGGTTTGGTTTTGGATTCCTTAAAAATTAATGAAAATCGATAAAAATCAATAAAAAATCGATAAAACAGCTATTTTGGACCTATTTACATGCTATCCAAAGCCTGCGTTCAGTTTTCAAATCAGAGTTCTGAACTGACTGCAGAACCAAAACGGGACTCAGGGCCTGATTCAGAGCCGGACGCTCTGACCAGGGCGCTCGCTCTGAATCAGTGCCCTCCTACCTAAAAATGGAGCGGCCTCCTGCACCCACAGCTTATGCGAGCGGCCAAAAAGATGGTCGCGATGGTCAAGGCCATCGCGACCATCGGGCTTGCGACGAGACCCTGCGGTAGGGTCTCGCTGCCGCAAGCCCTGGAGTGCTTTTGACTCGATCAGAGCCAAAAGTACTCCCACTGACATCACTAGTGATGTCAGTGGGGCCAGCCCCAGACGGTAGGCGTTCCCATGGGAACGCCTCTATCTGGGCAGCAACGCCCCCGGCACGCCCACCAAAGGGGGCGTGCTGTCACTCACCATCGACAGCACGCCCCCTTTGGTGCGAGACCCATAGCGACAGCTTGGCTGTCGCTATACGGGTCTCGCGCATGTGCACAACAGAGCTCCCTCCGTTGTGCGCATGCGCACTAGGGCACCATCGACCCGCTTGCGAGCGCTCAGCGCTCGCGAGCGGGTCTGAATCAGGCCCTCTGTTCAACTCGGAACCCCAAAGTGATTCCGAACTAGGACTCGATTCGACTTGGAACCCCTAAGTTCATGTTTGTATTTCAGGAAAACCGAACTGCACATCTCTAGTTTCTATTATTCTAAGCAGCTTTTCCATTTTAAAATAGGCAGACTAATTTCCCTGATGTGTTTCCTGTGTATAGTTAGTGCTGCCGGCAGGGATTCAGTGGACTGCATATAATATCATGTATTGGCTACACAAACGTTTTTTATTGCAGGTGAGAGGTCATAAAGAAAAAAAAATGCAGTCTCTGCAGTGCAGCAGGGAGGCTCATTGAGTTGCATCAGGATCATCCAGGTAAAGATGTAGCGAACTGACTAAGGGGCCTATTCATCAACACTAAAATAATGGTTTTAAGGACATTTTCCTTAATTACAGTTTTTTTAGTATTCATTAGCACACTTATCACTGATATCTCCTGGTTAAGTCCACCTACGTTAATTTCCACACTCCCCATACATTAGTATGGGGATGTAGTAGAAATTAGGCTATTCATCAAATTTCGAAAATTATGCATTCTTGAATATGATGGTGTTACTATACGCCACTCTCAGGTAGCGTATAGCAGGTTACACTTACCTGCTTTCAGCTGGGCAGGTCCTCCTCTGGCTCGCTCCGTCGCTCCCTGGTCCCGCCTCTGGCTCCAGCTGCTGTTCTGACTGTGTTCTCCCGGCAGAACACAGTAAAGTTAAAAAAAAAAAAAAACGTAAACTTTTTTAAAACTAAAATTAAAAAAAATCTTCAGCAAGCTTGTGGGAGGTTGAGGTCCGCGGCTACAGCCTGTCGGGGTCCAGGCAGCCAGGTAGGTGGGGGAGGGGAGCGGAAGGGGGGGCGGACGGACACAGAGTTAACACAGCTGTAATCAGCTGCAGTAAGATTGGAGCAGACAGGCCAAAGTATTTCCAGAAAAGCTGTCATCGCAAAAATTACAGATTTTCGGAATAGATACCGATGGAGAGGAGGAATGATGAATTCCTCCAGTAATTAGGTAGAACTCCATGCCAGTTCTAAATCTAATTACCTCCATCGATATTTTACTGTTGATGAATAGGCCCCAATAAGAGGAGGGCTGGAGAAGTATAAATTAAGGCTGATTGCTGTTATAGGCAATTTCTCCACTTGTCCTGTTTAGAAGGTTTGAAAGATCTCCCCCCAATCTTAATATCACTTTCTGTTGCCAGATAGAAGTCCTGTTCTGATCAGCACAGCCCACTTCCGGTACTGGAACCACTCAGAGAAAAGACAAGAAGACAAGTTAGTAGCCTACACTTTGACACAATACACTGACTAGCTATCAGCCAATGTACTATGTAGTACACCTCAACCATCAGGCTGTGGGCTCTCTTATTTATTCCATTAAATTGCTCATTAAAGAGCAGGCTTTATGCCTATTTACTAGGCTTTGTGTGCTAGACCCTTGTGAATGAGCTCTTTACTAGACACAATGAAATGGGCTCTTTATCTCATGCAATACGGGATGAGACTCTATAGGTAAACTGTGGGACTTACAGAACCGATCGTTTGAAAACCGCAGCACTATACCAAGACGCCCATCACTGTATAAAGCCGTCCGCTTCCATGACTTGCATCCGCAAGTCAGCGAATACATTGGTAATAATAATATCGAGTAACATCGGAACCATTCGCACAGTTGTGGTTGACTTGATCCTACCTTACAAACTGCTAAACTTCCTGTCTCTATCTAGACCTCTGCCAGCATATACAATCTCAGGGGCTTAATTTTGCACGCCCCTGTAATTGTGTTCAAACTAGGGATGAGCGGGTTCGGATTTCTGAAATCCGAACCCCCCCAACCCCCCCGGATCCGAGTCGTATCCGAGTCAGGCTCGACTTTTCCCCCCTGACTCGGATCTGAAATCGAGGCAAAACGTCATCATCCCACCTTCCGGATCTCACGGGTTTTGGATTCTATAAAAGGTCCCCGGGTCGGCGCCATTTCTCACTCCGGCTGTGGACAGTGAAGAGGGAGGGTGGGAGCTAGGGCTGGCTGGGCTGTGTTGTTCTGCTGTTGTCCATAGGGGCTGTGTCCACTCAGTCCATAGGGGCTGACTGGGCTGTGTTGTGCTGCTGTTGTCCATAGGGGCTGGCTGGGCAGTGTTGTGTTGCTCTCATAGGGGCTGGCTGGGCTGTGTTGTGCAGTCAGTTGTCCATAGGGGCTGTGTCCACTCCAAAGTCTATAGGGGCTGGCCGGACTGTGTTGTGCAGTGTCCCATAAAGGCTGTAGTCCTAGAGGGGTGCTGTAGTGTTGTCCAGGGGGTGATCTGTGCATCAGGGGTGCTCCCCCAAAGTGCACTCCAAAAAGTGCCTCTCCAACGCACCATGCTTACGAACCCCTCTCCATTTCAAACGAGATATCATTTCCGGCCATACAATCCGAACAGACGGCCATCTTAAACGAATCTCATCCAAAACTTCACGAAGCCTCACAATCAACTCAACCCCTTTCAACTGACCCACATCATTCCCTCCAACATGCAACACTAAGAATTTTGGGATTCCCCATTTCGACACTGATGACACAATCAACCCCAACACCGACTCGACTCGCAAACCTCTCACACCAATCCAGCGAATACTAACTCCACTAGGCCACAAGGCCTGACTCTGCAATAAAAAAATGCTTTTCCGCCCAAAAGATATAAGAATGGCCCACAAGCCAAACTGTCCCATCTTCCTTTGCCATTGCTGTGGAAAAAGAGAGACCCTGACCATGAGAACCACACCAAACACAAATTCAACAACACAACTTTACCAACACATAGCAACTAACTAGCAGGGAAGCATATACTGTATGTGGGGAAACTGGAACCCGATGAAGAAGAAAACCCAAAAAACCTTCTCGTGAACCAAATTGAGCCAGATCAAGGCTAACAGGAGGAAAAAATTAAAAATCCCTTCACACCCCCAATTGTTCAACGCTAGCAGGTAAGCAACGCTTTCGGGTTAATGCAAGGTGGGCATCTATACAATATCTATACCTTATCGCAACGCACATATTTCTTGAAAGCAGCCAACTTCCAGCGCCCTACTTGCTGAATAGACTCCGCAGATGCCCCTGTAGCAGCACAAGGAGAAATGAATGAGTACCATATTCCGCAGGATTTACACCTAACTCCAGTAAGCCTTTCTTAAATACCGCTGCAAATTGGTACTTAGTGAGGGATGTGTGGTCCACATGTAGCTACCATAGAGATCCTCCAGAGATCCTCCAGGTGGGCGTAACTCCATATACTGTGAAGCTAAATGAACCGGACAATTAATCCCGTCTTGCTGCTGATTTAAAGTAACCCACTTGCCCCTGCCTGTTTGATCGGTTTTAGAGAATCAAAGTTTGCAGAATACCGCCGAGTCCCTAAAGACAAGGGACCTTATTCAGAGGCGGCCGTACGGTCTATGACCACATGGCCGCCTCGATGTTTGGCCAGTGCGCATGCGCACGAGGGAGCCGGCTCCCTCGTGCGCATGCGTGAGACCCGCTACGACCAACAGCGCCGGCCGTAGCGGGTCAATTTCCAAAGGGGGCAAGCTGTCGATGTTGATTGACGGGAATCCAAGCGAGCGGGTGACCCTTTAGCCCATCCCCTCATGGCCTTTACTAGTACAAAATATCTGGTAGGGTCATGCAAACCCTTTAGCCTGCAAAAAAGGAAACCCCCGCAAGCGCAGACCCCATGGAGGCCCTGGACCTACCCTGTTGATATCTTTCCCAAACAAAGGAAGAAATCAACTCATCCGGCAACTTACCCTCCTTCTCTAGAAGTGCACCATGTGCGCACCAATCCCGCCAAGCGGCCGAGTAAGCCTTGAGAGTCGATGGGGCAAGCAATTGTAACACCAAACCTACTAAGCCGGTCTGATGATCTGCCACACAAACGAGGGGCACACCAAACCAACGTCAGAAGCCGAAGGGACAAGCGCTCGAAAACGCGCAAATTGAAAGCGAGACAAAGCATCAGCAATCTCATTAAATATACTTGGTACATTTCTAGCTCTAAATCTGATATTGGCCTCGACGCAGCGCAAAACTAAATGACGAAGTAATCGCAACACCAAAGGTGAGGAGGAACGTTGGTTGTTGATGGCATGAACCACACCCAGATTGTCGCACCAAAATACTACATGGCAGTTACTCAGTCGCACGGACCAGAGTTCAAACGCTAAGACATTTGGGAACAGTTCCAACAACAGCAAGTTACTCGTCAAGCCCTGCTGGCGCCAATCAAGTGGCCACGGAGCAGCACACCATTCCCCATTGAAGAAGGCCCCAAAACCGGACGCCCCAGCTGCATCAGTAAAAAGTTGAAGTGTGTTGTTCGCCAAAGGAGGTGATGGCCAAATACGTTCACCATTGAAATGTAACAAGAACATTCTCCAATTTCTAAGATCCTCCTTGATCTCCGCTGTAAGGCGAACATACTGATGCGGCCGTGTCGACCCGATTGTGGTCCTCTCCAATTTTCTGCAAAAAACTCTACCCATGGGAATGATCCTGTCACAATCTGGTGAAACTGATCCTCTGTGGAGGACGGTGAGCCGGGGGGTTCAGGTGACTATCCGAGTGACTGAGGCTAGGTCTCCTATTTGCGGCCGAACCCAGGTTTGGCTAGACCTGCCCAGAGGCGCGGAGTCTAACTCACTTGGTGGTTTTCTCCAGTGACCCCTCCAATTGGGATTTGGTTTTCCGCTGCACCAAGTGAGCAGGTCGCGGCCCTCTGGACAGGTACCTGGGAATGGCAGAAGACCGGAAACTATATTAAGTTATTGCTAGAACACTGGAGATACACTGGAACACAATTAGAAATCCTGATCACCGGCTTGCATGAGATTACTGAGAAAGTACTGAGAGTCACTAAGAAATCCAGGAGCTGACTAGCTCAGCAGCTCAGGGAGATGTGGACACAGGCAGGTACTGGAGTTTGCTAAATATGCAGGAAAGCACAAACATATACTGGGGATTGCACATACAAGAGTAGAGTGGACTCAAGGAATATATTGGGAATGCTAGAAATGTGTTAATGGACAAAGGCCAAATACTGGGAGAGCTAGAAATGCTGGTACTGGGCAAAATACTGGGAATAATTATATATGCAGGTGCAGATTGCACAGACAAGACATATAGAGAAGATAGGCATACACTGGGAGAGTGCTAACTGCAAGTGCAGATTTGCACTGACAAGACACAGAGCAGATTGACACAGACATGTGCTGGGAGGACCAGCTGTGAGCTAATTAATACCAGCAGGTAATCTGACACTTCAGTGATACAGGGTAATAGCCACAGGAAAGCTGCAATAGAATTAGCAGCACATATACAAAGACACACAGGGAAGGGACATGAAACACTGAAGTACTTGTGAGAACGCTAGTCTCAGAGTAAGGTTTAGCATGGAAGCTAATACAGGAAACTGGGAAACTGTGAGCAGGCTGAAGCAACAGTGGGAGTAACACAGGCACTTGGAATAACGAAGTTGAACAGCGTCTTCCTGGAGTTCTGGAGGCGGATTTATACCCAGGGGTAGCTGATTAGTGGAGCACAGCATCAGCTGACTGAAATCATGCTACCATAGGTTAGGAGTACTGTCACATGAGAGGAGCTGTCATGGCGGCGCCCATGATGGGAACTCCGATCCCCAGCACACACAGCCGACCATAGAAGCTCGCAAAAAGCACCTAAGGCAGAATACTCAGTCCACATCCATCACTGCACCAGACGTCTGACCGCAAGGAAGTCAGGGGAAGCCGGCAAGGAGGTGAGAGAGGCCGATCTTAAGCTGAACCCTGACAGATCCGTCAAGCAAAATTTAAGGAACCTAGAAGTGATTGAACCCTGCGTAACCTGAGTCCGCTGCTAAGCAAACTGCAATAAGATCCAGCAATTTTCCAACTTTGTCACGTGGTAATCTACAACAACCTGCTGCCATGTCTATCTCGATTCCTAAATATGCTAAACAAGACACCAGACCCTCCGTCTTCTCAAGGGCAATAGGAACTCCTAAAACTTTAAACAACGCTTGCGCAGAAAACAGGAGATCAGAACAAACCTCGCTCTCTCCTGGATCTATGAAGAGAAAATCATCCAGATAGTGTGCTATGTCCCTCTGACCTGTACCAGCATGAAGACAACATTGAAGAAAGGAGCTGAATTTCTCAAAATAGGCACAGGAAACCGCGCAGCCCATAGGTAAACATTTATCTACAAAGTACCCTGAATCAAGTCGAAAACCCATGAATTGCATGGCTTCGGGATGCATTGGCAACAAACTAAATGCAGATCCAATGTCTAGTTTCGTCATCAGAGCGCTACGCCCCCAAAACTGCGAACCAAGCCTAAAGTATCATCAAATGACTGATACAAAACTCTGCAACAATTTTCGGGTATGGCGTCGTTTACGGAACTGCCCTGAGGATGGGAGAGATGTTGTATCAAACGGAATTTACCCTGGACCTACTTGGGGACCACTCCCACTGGGGATATACAAAGGTTATGCAAAGGAGGACGGGGAAAGGGACCCTCCATCCTCCCACGCAAAACCTCCGCACCCACCTTATCCTTCAACTTCCCTGGAAAATATCTAGCGGATCTAAAGTTCTGAGATGACCTAATAAACAACGGCCCGACAATAGGTAAACGAAAACCAACTGAAAAACCTTCTAGCAAAAATAAAGCGTCTTCCCTACATGGATATAACCTTAACCATCTAGAAAGAGAAGCCAAACATATAGGAGAACTAGCTTTACCAATTCCTTTGTGGCCTTCGTCTCTATCCTGGGAAATGTTTCCTGCTCCCCATCGACAATCCTTGGCAGGGTGCTCACCCCCGCAGAGACGACAGGAGTGGCGAAAACAACATCCTGACCCTCTCGTGCACTTGGAGTCATTGTAGGCGAAACATTTACCTCTCCCACCTCCTGCCGTACCCTGCATATTGTTCGCATAGCTCTTACGAGGAGGCGCACCGTCCAAGGGAGTTCGACGCTGCTGAGATACTTCCAGCCATACCTCTAGGTCTTTAACCCCAAACTGAATGACGAGAGCACCGTCATGTTTCTTCCTGAATTGCACGTCATATTCACGCCATGCCAAATTGCGAGACCAGACAAACATGTCAAGCACCAAAAATAAATATCTGATGATATCTCCAAGTAGCATGTCGCGAATATGAGCATTCCTTTAAGCCATGAGTTAAAACTGCAAAAGGCATCCTCACCAATGCCCCCCGACTTTTTAGCCCGAGTAAGACCTTTTCTCATTTCGTCTGTGAGTGAGAAAATGTCCACAAATTTTCCCCTACGAATCCTGCCTTTGACACTTTTACGCAAGCCGCGAAGAACGGCAGTATTCGCACAGTGTACTGTGTCCGCTGCTAACTCCTGAGCCTTAGCCCCTGTCTCCTCATCCTTCCTAACAGTGCTACTTGATTTTTTAGCCAGCCGCTGCGCCACCATTCTAGTAATCTTCTGGGGGTGTGCGGGGGAACCAGAAGAGTGTGAGGAAGAAGAAGAAGAATCAGAAGAAGAAGACATTGCATTTTCATACTCACCGGAACCGGATGATCCTGGAGCCGCCTCGCCAGCTTTTTCTCTTGATGCTGCCACTGTATCGTTTACCAGGGTTGAGTCGTCCTGTACCGGATAGGGCAAAGTAGAAACCACAGATGCTACTCCGACGAGACCACTCGTAATCTCAGGACCTGAAACTATAGAAGACGGGTGAGGTGCCGCCAAGTGGACATAGAAACATCTGCTGGGGGAGGAGGAACCGGGGCAACAATGGCGGTGGAGTAGGCAGGGGCCTTGTAGTCAATGCCCGGCTGATCTCAGGGGCAGCCGAGGTCAATGGAACAGTATTCGTGTTATGAATTGGAGCCGGGGGTTGATGCGGGGGTGCCAAAGTGGCTGAGGGGTAACATTGCCACGGCGGAAGGTAGGGATACTGAAAATGAGGATGGTGAAAAGCGGGAGGATAGGAAATGGCAGGGGAAGCGAAATGGGCAGTATAGAAGGAGGCAGAAGGGACCACCGCAGATGAAGCTAAAACAGCCGGCGCCTCGCCTGAGCTCCATGATGCCTGACCCCAATTTGGGCCAGCCGCTGACAAGGGTGCTGGCGTATTAAATGTGGTCGCGTGGCTGCCGACTGCTGTGTACCAAGGGGGCTGACTATAAGCTGGTGCCATATAACTAAAAGGAACCCCTGGATTCTGAGATGAGTGCCAGGCAGAGGTTACTATGGGTGGTGCTAAACCCCTGTTACCCTGACTATATGCGCCCAAAGGATAAGGAGATCCGGCACCTAAAATGGCTGCCTGCTGTGAGATGGTCGCCTGACCCGCCGCATGAGCCAGGCCGGCGGGACCACCCTGAACCAGAGCAGCGGGTGCCAAGGAGAGCGGGGATGGAAAAGCAGCCCCCGACCCAGCGTAAGGCTAGGTAGAGGCCACGGTCATGTGCCCTAAACCCCCGGAGGTGAACGGAGCGGCCACGCAGCAAGGGCTAGCGGCTCCCACACGCTGAGGTGGGAACTCTTGATGCGCCAGGATTGGGGGAATCACCTGGTGGAGCAGCGCGTGAAGCGGGGCAGGCGTCTGACCTTGAGAGGAACTGTAAGTAGCGGGGTGGGGCCCACCGGAGGGGGAGAAGAAAGCTGTACCGCGGTGTGGGTGAAGGGCTGGACGGAATCATGGGAAGGTGACAGGGGGGCTGAGGCGGAGGGGAGAACGCCCGGGGAGGAAACGAGTGCCCCCGTGTGAACAGGGTGCCTGGCCGCTGGGGAACTGCAAGGGGGGGGTAACGGATGTACCCGGGGACAATATAAGTTGGGATGACAGAGGAATGGGGGATAAAGGACGGGGTGGGACCGCCCGCAGCGGGCAGGCAAACTCCGCCAGCCAGCGGGGTGGGGGAGCATCTCGACGTGGGTGAGACATCACAAGAAAAGGGGCAAAGTAATATCAGTGTTATGGTGCAGAAATGAAATGCTCAACAGCATGTGATACTTAGCTGTTAAGAAGATCCACTACAAGAGACTGAGCTGAGCTTTGTCAGCCCTTAAATAGACCCAACCTAGCTCCTCCTTCCAACAAATCTCACAGGATAAACCCTCAAACTGACACACACACACTTACCCAGCAACAAGGCTGTCATCAACACAAACACCGGCAGAAAACCGGCAATCTTATCTTTCCTCAATTCTATACAATTTTCGTCTTCCGTGCAGAGGTTAATTGGTGTAAAAATCAATTTTTACTAAACAGTCAAAACAGTGAGTCGTCTCTCACAGCCAATGAACTGTCAGCCGATACATTTCTATGGGAAATGCCGAAATTATTAAATTTTTAGAATCAATGAAAATCAACCCTTTTAGCATGATATACAGTAGGCAGACTTTACAGCAAAATCAATACAAAACAGCCTTTTACAAACCAGATGCGCCACACATTGCTATCCAATTTTTTCATTAAACTACTAAGCGTGTGCAGGGGTCTATCTTGTCTCTTTGCTGTGAAGAGCTCTATATGAGAGACCCGATTGATACCTGCATATTACTTAGTACCAGCTACCTGAACTGTTGCCCATTCTCAGGATACACTCACCATCTGGTGAGCTGTATAGAACCCCACTCTGCTTAAGCTCCGCTCCATTACCAATGTGCATGTAACAGCAAGTACGGCTGTACCTGCTATCTATCAATAAACCAACACCACTGGTTAAGTATCTGGACTGTTCATAGGGAATCGGTATGTAATCCCGACAGTTGGGATCCACACAGTCAGAATCCCGACGCCTGGATCCCGACAGGGTTAACATACCGACACTTGGTGGCAGTGGCGTAACTTCATCCCAGGTCCCCGGAGGCAAGATAAATGTTGGTGCCCCCCACCCCCCAAATGAAAATGTACTACCCCCCAGCACCTATGCCAGCTCCAGCTGCCGCTGCCCCCCTATGCAGTTCCTATTATACAATGCCCTCAGTCAGTACCAGATTAAGGTCCATATGGGCCTGGAGCTGAAATTAATAAAGGGCCTATTGTAAGTTGCCGCAGGAGGTGTGCCCAGCATGATGGGGGTGTGGCTACTGATATAAGGGGTGTGGTCTGCACAAGGGGTTTGGTCTGTGACATTCCAGGCACCCTGCTAGCCACATGCAGGAGCTTATGGGGCTGTGACTATACCGCCTACAGGGCTGTTCGCCCTGTGCGACAGCACCGGCCACACTGCCCTCCTTATGGGACTGGCTAGAAGGAATATATACTGTACATTAGTGTTAGTATAGGAGTTTACTTTTATTTTTATTACATATAACAAAATATATCTCCAACAAATCAATTATTGAAACAAAGACATTCAGAGAAAATGGAAAATCCTAAAAAAAATAAATAATGTGAACACACTTCCTTCCTCAAAAAGTGTGACCGCCATCCTCATTAGTCCTGGGTCACAATCTAAAAACAACAAAAAAGGACAATGTGCCAAATAGTGCAGTAAGTAGCTGACAATGCGTGTAACCCCTTACATACTAGTTCCCTTTTGTTATTTGTATATAATACAACAAACAGAAGAGGAAAGCACACATAGGGGCTGATTTAGAGGTAGTCACGGCTGCATCTCTTGGCAATTGCGCACCTGCGACTTTATGGAAATGCCGCTACAAAGCCCTTTGCGTCCAAATGTGCAAGGACTGAGACGCACACTCTCAGCATGAGACAGACACAATGGTGATTTTTATTCAGATCTAGCGATTGCGTATATATAAGCCGCATTGCTCAGACGGCTGAGATTATCTTGCAATTCCACATGCACAGTAGAACCATACGCAAAGTGAGTGACAGGTAGTCAGAAGTGGTCATAAACACACAGTTGCGTCTTAGAGTTTAAACGCCGTTACATGGGCATGCATAAATTAACCCTTGCGATCTCATATACAGCATGAGACCCTCTGCCTGTCAGGAGAGCTGCCAAGTCTGTGGGTGGCCAGACCTTCCGCAAGGGCAAGATGGCTGTTCGTTGTGCGTCGGTTACCGATATTTACGCAGCAAAGCGATGTCGTACGAAGGTAAGAAGGCAGCAGTAGGCGTCCCTATGCTCGGGTGATCTTTGAAACCATTAGCATATTTTGTAACTGTGATCACATTAGCATCCATCTCTGAATAAGCCCCACATTAGATGCCATTATCTGTCGCACCATCAAAACTTGAATCAGCCCTTTGGGAGGTCCAGATTTTCCATTGCACAGGAGTATTGTCTCCTATGTGACTGACATTGCGATTGTGTACGCAAATACTTCAGCCAAACTCCCATAACATGCCCATGAGACAGGCTTGCGCATGCGCACTAAGCAACAATCGTCTGGCAGTGAGCGATCGTGCCTTAGCGACCGTGTCTGAATCAGGTCCTTTGTGCACATTAATAGCCCCCTAGTCACTGCCCAGGAAAACCCAGCACTTCTCCAAGATATTTAACACATATACAGTTGAAACATATAGATATATATATTCATATGTGTATATATTATAAATAAATAGAGTATATATATATATATATATATATATATATATATAATTAAGCTCGTATCAGTTCCACAGCCTACCCTGCATATCATCAATTATTATCACACAGCAGCCAGCAGCGCTGAAACCTCACCTCAGTCTGGAGGATCAGACAACCTGCTGGGCCGCCTACACGGAGCTGCCTGTGATCGCTGTGTTCAGTGCTGTGTGCTGGGCCGGGAAAGTTAGAACAGCTGCTAGAGAGCTGTCAGGGGGCGACTTCACACGGCGCGCGGGAGCCTCGGCATCACTGTGTATGCAGCGCAGGGACGGCTAGAGAAGCCGCCCACTGCTGCTGCCATAATATAACATATGATCACTACTCGCTTTTGATCCACCTTGGCCAGAAGAGGGGGAGGTCGGTTAGCGGCCTGCGGCCGGAAGAGGAGGGGAGCGTAGCCATATAGCAGCCTGAGGCAATTCGAGTCGACGGGCTGCTGCTGCCTCGAAAGGCCCTTGCCAGGACACTGTAGCAGGACATTTTGTTCCTGTTTACAGCAGCTGGTGTGGGCCTATTTTCATGGGTGGGCTTGGAGCTGCAGCTCCATCCGCCCCATTGCTAATCCGGCCCTGCCCTCAGTAGTGGTCCCTCCTTGCAGTGCCCTCAGTAGAGGTCCCCCTATGCAGTGCCCACCTATGTAGTGCCCCCCAGTAATGGTCCCCCTATGCAGTGCCTCCAGTAGTGGTTCCCCTATGTAGTGCTCCCAGTAGTAAGGCCCCTGTAGTGCCCCAATAGTAAGGCCCCTGTAATGCCCCCAATAGTAAGGCCCCTGTAGTGCCCCCATATGATGCCCCCAGTAGTAATACTGCTGTAGTGTCCCCATATGATGCCCCCAGTAGTAAGGCCCTGTAATGCCCACATATGATGCCCCCAGTAATAAGGCCCCTGTAGTGCCCCCAGTAGTAAGCCCCTTGTAATAAGCCCCCTGTAGTGCCTCTAGTAGTAAGCCCCTGTAGTGCCTCCAGTAGTAAGCCCCCAGTAGTAAGCCTCCTGTAATCCCCCCTGTAGTGCCCCCTGTAATAAGCCCCCTGTAGTGCCCCCAGTAGTAAGCCCCCAGTAGTAAGCCCCCTGTAATTTCCCTTGTAGTAAGCCCCTGTAATGCCTCCTGTAGTAAGCCCCCTGCAGTGCCTCCAGTAGTAAGACCCCAGCAGTGCCCCCAGTAGTAAGTCCCCTGCAGTGCCCCAAGTAGTAAACCCCCTGTAATGCCCCCTGCAGTAAGCCCCCTGTAATGTGCCCCCAGTAGTAAGCCCCCTGTAATGCCCTCAGTAGTAAGCCCCCAGCAGTAAGCCCCTTGTAGTGCCCCCCCCCCCGCAAGCACACACATACAAAAAAAAAATACTTACCTTAAACCCCACTCCAGGGCCTGCTACCGTCCATCCCCGGCGCCGCTCCTCGGAACTATTGGACAGACGTCCCATAGTGCACTGCGGGACACGGAAGCCAGAGCTCAGAATTGAGCTCCGTCCTCCGGCTACCACCGTGGGGAGAGAAGGAGCCGGGCGCCCGCTGGTAACACACTCAGCGGGCGCCCGGCAAATGGAGGGTGAAGGTGTGCGACCGAACGCGGTCAAAACGGGCGTTTAATGGGTGTGCATAATTAACAAAGCAGCATCATCGACCATGTCACTTGGTTGTCTTTTAGCCTGAACTGCTCGCAGTGATTGTGGGAAGTAAAACCTACCACAAGCACTGCGAGCAGTTCAGACGCCTTTCGATGTACTCGATTAATCTAATAAATAGCGGAGATGACGTATGATGCGAACGGCCAGGGGGCGTCTTTACAAAATAGCGAGCGCATGTTTCGTTCGCTCGCTCAGACATAGAGGCGTCAACAGACCGCAAAGAGCGAGCGCTCAATTTAAATAGCCAGCCCCTTTTTCTGAATGACCATTCGCAAATAGCGTCCGGCTCTGAATCAGGCCCACTGTTCTTAGTTTGAGTCATTGGCTGGTGTGTTCCTACTTCCTATATAACTCTGCAATATCAACACCAGCACACACATAATTTCCAACAACCTCAACCTGTGGTTACACAAAAGAAGGTCAAGAAAGTTAAGTATTACTCACTACACTATGGCAATTATGGGGACACATTGACTATTAATATTAGAATGACACAAGCGTAAATACTAACAATAAAAGAGGAGTGAGGTACACATTCAGGATGTCTCTTGAACTTGTTATGTAACCTAGATAAGACTATTGTTATCTTATGCCAGCTGTTTAAAGATCCACAAAGGCTTATTAACAGTTCCTAGAATCTCACGGAATTCGTCTGGGGGTCGAGCTTTCAGTTTTGTGGCTCCAACCTTATGGAACTCACTTCCCCGCACAATTCGAGAGGCCTCCACTCTAGAATCCTTCAAAAATAGACTCAAGACTCGCCTATTCACCCAAGCACTTCACTAATGTCCCTTGTTTAAGCTTGTTTTGTATTTTGTACTGTAAATGTAAAGCACTTTGAGTCCTTTAGGAGAAAAGCGCTATATAAATAAAATGATTATTATTATTATTATTATTATTATTATTATTATTATTATTATATTGTCTGGTACAAATAGGTAATGGTGATGTTTCGCTCAGCACAGCCTTATATCCAACTTATTAGATTCCGTTGCTTTCTTGAGAGTTTTGCACCTTCATCGGCCAAGTGATGTTAAAACCTATTGTATGAAGTTTTTAGTTTATAGGTCCTCTAATGATTATGGAGTTAAGAAAATGAAATATAAATGATTACTCAATAAGATAGGGGTTGTTTAAATCCTGTGACGGTCCTGTGTGTAAAGCTGGGTACACACTGGCCGATATATTGGCCGATCAATTGATCGGGCAATATATCGTGCCCCCGTCGGCCAGTGTGTACAGACGATATGTTCACAGACACATCGCATTGGCTGTGCTGCACAGCCAAAGAACAGATACAGTATGTCTGCAGACATATCTGTCCATCGGCAAGTGTGTACGGACGATCGCCCGTACACAGGAGTGCAGAGAGGGGGGGGGGGGGAGCCGCGATTGGGTACTACTTACCCAGGTCCGGCACAGCTCCCTATCCACAGCGGTCCAGCACACGCTGCTGTGTGCTGGGCTGCACTGGGAGACTGTCACATAGCTGGGTTGTTTATATATTAGGGAGACATGGGTGGTAGTATCAGAATCTTTTGATAAGATCAGCAGGTTGTGGTATCATCCAGGTGCTGTACCTACAGAGAACTATTGTCATCCCATAGCCTTATAAAATGTATTGTTTGGAAGATACTTCAAAGCAATTCCTTTTATAATTCATATCTGAGAGTATATCTGTACATATCAGTGATCAAGGCAACTATAACTACCAGTCTGATATAGAACATAATGAAATAACAGGTTTTTCTAAGAAATGTATATTTCATAATTACAGATGAGCGGGTCCGGTTCTCAGAAATCCGGACCTGCCCGAACTTCCTGATTCAAGCCAGGATCCGAGTCTGGCTCGGGTTTTCCCGCCTGACTCGGACCCCAAAACGAGGCAAAATGTCATCCTCCCGCGTTAGATTCTCTCAGGTTTTTGTATCTATAAAGGTCCCTGGTCATCGGCTCCATTTCACTTTGGCTGTGGAGAGTGCTAGTGAACGGACGTGCTGTGCTCTGTCCGTCCATCAAGGGGCTGCTGCGTCTTGCAGGGCTGCTCTGCTCTGTCAGTCTAGGTGTGCTCTGTCTGTCCATAAAGGGGCTGCTGTGTTCTCCAGGGGTGCTCTGTCGATCTAGGGGTGCTCTGTCCATCCAGGGGTGCCCAGTGTAAAAAAATTAAAAGCTAATAATATAATTTTAAAAAAGTAATTTTTTTTTTCTGCTGTACCCCAGTGTACTATATTATTTATTTTCATTACTGTGATGCTGCCGGTCAGACCGCAGTGTAATATTCATACGTATTGTGACACTGTAAGTGGTACCTCAATTTCATCCAAGTATTGTGACACTGTAAGTGGAACCGCAGTGTAATATTCATACACATATTGTAACACTGTAAGTGGAAGTGCAGTGTAATATTCATACACGTATTGTGACACTGTAAGTGGAAGAGCAGTGTAATATTCATACACATATTTATGACACTAAGTGAAATGTCATCCAATTATTGTGACACTGTAAGTGGAACCGCAGTGTAATATTCATACGTGTATTGTGACACTGTAAGTGGAAGCGTCGTGTAATAATCATACACATATTTTTGACACTGTAAGTGGTACCCCAATTTCATCCAAGTATTGTGACACTGTAAGTGGAACCACAGTGTAATATTCATACACGTATTGTGACACTGTAAGTGGAAGCGCCGTGTAATATTCCTACACATATTTGTGACACTGTAAATTAAATTTCATCCGAGTATTGTGACACTGTAAATGGAACTGCAGTGTAATATTCATACACATATTGTGACACTGTAAGTGTAAGCACAGTGTAATATTCATACATGTATTATGACACTAAGTGGTACCCCAATTTTTTCGAAGTATTGTGACAATGTAAGAGGAACTGCAGTGTAATATTCATACCCATATTGTGACACTGTAAGTGGAAGTGCAGTGTAATATTCATACTCGTATTGTGACACTGTAAGTGCTACCCCAATTTCATCCAAGTATTCTGACACTGTAAGTGGAAGTGCGGTGTAATATTCATACACATATTGTGACACTGTAAGTGGAACTGCAGCATAATATTCATACATGTATTGTGACACTGTAAGTGGAAGTGCAGTGTAATATTCATACACGTATTGTGCCACTGTAAGTGGTACCCCAATTTCATCCAAGTATTGTGATACTGTAAGTGGAACTGCAGCGTAATATTCATAAATGTATTGTGCCACTGTAAGTGGTACCGCAGTGTAATATTCATACACGTATTGTGACACTGTAAGCGGTAGCCCAATTTCATCCAAGTATTGTGATACTGTTGGTCAGTAATACTGCAGTGTAATATTCATTAAATAACTAACTGTGGCGCTGTAGGTCATTGATACCACAGTGTAATATTAAAAAAATTGGTACAAATTGACATGTGTGCTGTACCTCAGTATGTTCGTGTTTGTTGATATGAAGAATGATCAGTTGAGAGCAGAGCAGGAACCACAGGAGCTGCTGCCAGTGTCACCAGTCATGGTGATACTAGTCCATCTACATCATCTACTAAAGCCGATGCCCAAGGGCATACAAGGCTTACAGTAAGTTAGGGCATCTAAAATCAAAGAAGCAATCTTTTACATAGGTAAAGAAAAAAACATCAAAGGGAAAGAGCTGCAGAAAGACATAAAATTGGCAATATGCCTTTCACCACATGAAGTCCCAAGGAAAGGCTAAGGCCTTGGCCTTTATTTATAATTGGTGGCTCTACCTCTTATGATGATGTAAGCCCTTCTCCCTGTAGATGTTTCCAAAAAATTTAAATTGTTAAGGCACAGGAAACAACTGTGTGCTCAGGAATGTCACAAATCCCTGAGGAGACTCTAAGTGTGTCGGTGGGTGCAATGTGTGAGCCTGACCTTTCCATTACTGTACTCGAAGAGGAGCCTCCTTCCACCACTTGTGCGTCCTCTGCAAATGTAGGGATGAGCAGCACAAGTGAACATGCTGACATAGAAATCGAGGATGCCTCTGTGGAAGTGCACCAGGATGAGGAGGATATTTGTGTAGCTGAAGCTAATAAGGATGTTGATGATGAGGATGTTGTTGATGAGGATGTTGTTTGTGTAAATTAGGCACCAGTTGAAGAAACAGTTCTTGCCCATGATAAGGAAAAGCCCATTGCCATGCCTGGGCATAAGACAAAAAAATCCACTTCTTATGTGTGGAATAATTTCTACCAAAATCCGGGCAACAATTGTCAAGCCATCTGTACCCATTGTAAAGCCAGAGTAAGTAGAGGTTAGGGACCTTAACCATATAGGAACCCCCTTCCTGTTACGTCATTTGCAGTGAGTGAATTCTTGGAACATTTTTGGGAAAATCAGAAACTGGTACTAAAAAAATAACAGACAGTCCAGCATCAGTTAGCTCCCTTCCCTCAGCTAGATCCTAGCACCTGCAATCTCCACTGTCAAACACCTTCATCATCAATAACCTCACTAATGATCGGAGGTAGTTCTATATCCAGAATAAGGCTAGGTGACTCATCCCTTATCCAGTATTCCTCAGAAGAATCCTTGAGTGCTAGGCCTGCTGCTGCTGGGAGTGGATCTTCATTTCAGAAAGGGACCAAGAAGACTACTAGTAGTAGTAGTTTAAAAAAACAATTGACTGTTAAACAATCCTTTGATAGAGGAAGCAAGTATAACAACTATCACCCAGCTGCACAGTGGATCACTGATGCCATGATGTCTGTGCTAGTATTACATGGTGAAATAGTAGAAATTGAGGATGATAGTGGAGGGAGTGCAAAAGGAGGATGAGGGGGATATTTGTGTCCTATCTGACGCTAATGAGGATGTTGATGATGAGAATGTTTTTTGTGTAAATCAGCCAGTTCTTGCGTGTGATAAAAAGAAAGATATTCTCATGCCTGGACATAAAACCAGAAAAGCCACGTCTTGGGTGTGGAATTATTTTAACCCAAATCCTGACAACAGTTGTGAAGGCATCTGTACCATTTGTGAAGTCAAAGTTAGTAGAGGTAGGGACGTTAACCATGTAGGCACCTCCTCCCTGTTACGTCATTTGCAGCGAGTTCATGCAATTTATTTAACAAAATTATAATAATTTGTAAATTAATAACAAGCAGTCCAGTATCATCTACCAGCAGTTTGTACCAGCACATGCAATCTCCACCACCAACACTCCTTCCAAAAAATTGTTTTGTGGGGGCACAAAAAAACCAAGGACTTCAGCCACAAAAGTGTCAGTCCTTGTAGCTAAAGTGCACCCGCAGTGGGCGCAGCAGCCGACGAGAGTCTGACTGACTCATCGGCTGCTGAAACAAACACACAGCTGCCGGCGCCGGCAGCTGTGTGTTTGTTATACTAATAGTGTAGTGCGGACTGCACTTATGTGCGGTCCACACTACCGCCCTGCACCTTACACCCTTACAGGCTACACTTGCAGGAACATTTATACGGAATGGCACTCCCCTGCTGCTGCAGGCAATCTGAAATTGGTGTCTGACATCTTACAGTTTGCAGGGTTGGATCCTGATACCTCCCTGTGTTGTAATCGGGTGTAGCAATCGGATGCTACCTGAAATCATAATTATGTCTGATATGTATCTGTACATGCAGTGGCGCATCTATAATGGGTGCAGTGTGTGCAGGGCACATGGGCCCCCGGGTCCAGGGGGGCCCCGCACTGCACACCCTGCACCCATATTAATTTAATCCCACCTGTCTGTGGTCCCATGTCGGGTGTCAGTGCTGCTCAGAACACCGGAAAATGGCCGCCGCGGCCATTTTCCGGTGTTTTGCTCATGCGCAGAAGCCTCCGGGCACACTCTAGTGCCCGGAGTCTACTAATGCTCCAGTGGCTGGCCAGCCGTGTCAGTCGGCTGCTGGCCACCGGGGAGAGAGGAGAGGGCCCCACACGGGGAGTGCACACGGCCCCCTCCTCTCTTAAGGCGCCCCTGTGTACATGAAACCCGAATCTGTTAAATTGATGTATTAATATATTTCAATGCTGTTCCAGGAAAACATATCTCTTAAGAATACCAGAATATAAATTTTAGTTGAGAAAGGTTTTACAATTCTCTTTCTATGGCCTATCAGCAAATCAGCTCCCTCCTCTCAGCGACTTCAGTAGGAAGTGGGGAAGGGGGAGTTTGTAGGAGTAAAATTTTAAAAGAAGTAATGGTAGATATTGTCAGTTTTTGGGCTCAATATGCTATTGAGGTTTTGTCCATTTCTCATCCTTTTCCAACAGATTCCATAAAAAAAATGTGTTTTCAGTTTCTGTTTTATTCCTGGTTAATTTAAGAAACTAATTTGCAATTATATGACAGTGTCATCTTATTGTCTTTATCTTTTTTACAATAAGCATTATTACGTTAACGGTCAAACAGTTTTAAACTCCAATTGTTAAGATTCTGTCTTCGTGCTCTTAAAGAATTTATGTGCCAGGCCAGCACATTTGAATAACAGTAACTTTGACTAATTTAGATTGAGATAGTATTATGAGATAAATCAGGGATTAACTAAAGACCTCCACAGAGTATCATCTTTGGAAATAAATTTAGAAAGACCAGGTGTTTTTTTTTTTATTTTTTAGGAACAACCATATTATACCTATACGTCACGCTTGCTCAGGTGACTACCGTCGTGACAGGTTCTCGAAAGAAAAATAAAAAATTTTGCTTTCCCCTGACATTCATCACATTGGAATGTTTACAAATTTGCCGGTTGCGTGTAAGAGTTTAGCTTGTTTTTGTGTAGTATCAATTAGCTGAGATTTACTCTGTCGCACACACCTCATTTAACTGGTGACTTTGGACCATTATCCTAGTGTCATGTTCCAAAAACAGATTGTCAATATAGTATGTTCAGGCTGCTATAACTGGAATGAAGTGACAACATGACTGGGTTAAAATGCCTCATAAAACTTCTCATTTACTAAGTTGTCTCGTGCCATATGGCTTTCCGAGTGCTGTTATATGTCTGTCACAGTCCTTTCAAGTTTATAGGGGATAAGATGTCTTTCTACCTCTTTTAAGGCAGAAGACAGCTGCTAATTATGTCTGGTAATCTAATAACGCGCAATCATCCACTGAATTAATTCCATTAAATATCATTATGCAGTATTTTCCTATAGCTGTGATTGTGGGACATTTGTTTATATTGAATGTAAAATGTAGATATATACTGTATAATGCAGACCAATTCTAAACAGCTTTGTGTGATGTTAGATTTTACAATAAATACCCCTTTTCCACTGCTTCAATAACCCTGTTTATTGCCGGGTCTACCCGGGTCGCAGCTCAGTGGAAAAATGGTCCCTGAAAAATAGCCCGGGTCAAGTGACACGGGAATCCAACCCTGGTAGCTACCAGGGTTGGACCCAGGATAATGGTGCAGTGTAAATGGACTGACCTGGGTTATCTGACCTGGGACATGCCTAAAATTAATCTGATTGGTGGTTGTGGAGCTGTCACCTCCCACTTCGGACCCAGGTTTTTGGTGGAAAATGGGCATAAGAAAATACTACTTGTTTAAAGCCCCTAGATGTTCTCATTGGCTACTGACTGAATTGGCCATGGGATGTAGTTAATAAACCGCCGGTCTATATCCCAACACCCAAAGTCTGATGGGGGACTTAAGATAGGCGTCGAAATACTGACGCCTATCTTAATCCCGACGCCGGAATACAGAAGGATGCCGGACCAATCGAGATAAGGGTTAGGCCAGGGAGAGGGGGGGTTAGGGTTAGGCACCACTGGGGGAAGTTAGGATTAGGCACCCGCCAGGAAGGTTAGGTTCAGGGTGCGGTAAAGGGGGGTTAGGCACCCCCGGGGGGAGGTTAGGGTTAGGCACTAGGGGGGATGTTAGGGCTAGGCACCACTAAGGTAGGGTTAGGGGAGGGGATAGGGTACTTACCTGCCATGTCAGGATCTTCTCCCTTCAGGCTGCCGGCGTTGGGATATGAACCGGTGGCAGGATAGATATGAAAGTATCCTTGAGCTGTGCGACATATGCTATCCACATGACCATAATGATATACTGCGTGCTGCATGGAGGTGTCTCTTGTCGGAACAAGCCGTACATAGCATTGTTTGCATATTCAAGAAACCATAAGATATTATGGGCTGGGTACGAGATGCCGGCACACAGGATCTCGGCGGTCAGAATCCCAATGCCGGCATCCCAACATAGTTAGGATACCGACACCTGTTGGTCGGTATCCTAACCCTCTCCCTACCCCTACCTCCATGGTGCCTGCACCTAATCTCCCCGCTAGTACCTAAACCTAACCCTCCCCCTTCCCGCACCCTAAACCTAACCCTCCCCCTAAGAGTCTACCCCTAACCTTCCCCATAGTTCCTAACCCTAATGCTAACCCTCCCCCTAACCCCGCTACTTACTTTCGGGATTTCGGCATCGGCATTCTGAGCCCCGGAATCCAAGAATTCGGTAATATGACCCCATCCCGATTTTACCAGAGGAAAATAAAATATGTTCTGTCTTTTACAGCTCTCTGCTTTTGCAGATAGAGGCCCGTATTCAATTGAGGCGAAAAGTCCAGACTTTTCGCCTGCTGGACTTTTCGCCTCCTTCGCCTGTTTTCCAGGCGGAAAAGTATCCCGCGCATGCCCAATTATTCTGGTATTCAATTACAAAGGACGTGGAAACGGGATCCTGCAAAACTGCAAGTGGTGAAAAAAATTGGGAATTTTCAGGAAATCATCCTTTCACCCCCCTAAAGATGTCCAGACATGGGGGATCGCTATGGGTACCCATGTTTTTGCCTGCTGAAGGGAAGTCGAGTTTTTAAATAGCCGCTGCAGGTGCATAAATGAGCTTGGAAAAAGGTGGTGAAGAATAGCCCATCAAATTTGGGGTACATGAAAATGGATGCAAGCATATTTTTAAGTCCCTAAAATGATTTTTAAAAATTCTTCAAAAATGCACCTGCTGCTACTCCCTGCAATGAAGAAAACACCTGCGGAATACTTTGGAACCCCTCTGGATTTCATTTGGCTATTTTAGAAGTGTGTTCCCTAATTTTTTTTTTTTTACCCCAAAAATGAAAGTAAATTTTTTGGGGTGTACTGATTTTTAAAAAAAAACTTTTATTGACATACATTAATTTTAGGGGCCATTCCCAGGGGAGCAGGCTATTTTTTTTTAAGACTGCACCCCTAAACCCCAATTCTGCACTTTTTTTCGCCAGCTAAACACTGGAGAAAAATTATCCCCGTTTTTTTTACAAAGACTTTTCGCCGGTGCGAAAAGTCTTTGTAATTGAAAACGGGGATAATTACAATAGGCGAAAATGACATCATCGGAGATAAATTATCGCCGATAATGGATTTTCGCCTGTAATTGAGAGTTCCAAGATGCCACTTTTGCTAGAAATGCATATTTTTTGGTCATATAAAACACAAATGTTTTAAATTGGTAAAAAACATGGTAGAGAATCAGGGACAGGGCCCACTACCTAGTTCAACAGCCATAACAGCAGTGTGAACCCAGTATACATCCAATTAGATGGACATGCTTCCTCTGTATCATCTTCCTGCCCAATTAGTGCTGAATGTTGCCAACCCTGACCTATGGCATAACTTGAAACACCTGTATTAATTTGTAATAATATATCTGCCCCCTTTATTTAATGTGTAATAATATCTGTGCACCGTTTAATTACTTTGCAATAAAATTTGAAGTCCTTTAATCAATTTGCAATAAAATGTCTGCCCCCTTTATTTAATTTGCAATCATATTTTACCTCCTTTAATTCATTTGTAATAATATACATGCCTTTAAAAAAATAATGGTTGTGTCTTTACTAATACTGGTCCCCATCAGTTTCTGTAGTTTAGTGGCAGTTATACTTATGTGCTTTTCTGTTTTGAACTAGTTTAGTCCAAGGTGTTATCATACCCTGCAAACATTTCACAGGAAAAATCCGGTACAGGGGTGTGGCCACATACAAAAGGCGGCGTGGTTACAGATAAAGGAGCGTGTCCATGTGTACTGTACATGGGGGCTGGAGGCAAACTGGCGCTGGCTGGTTTAACAGTCTGACTTCTGTCGAAGCTGGATAATTGGCTGAGACAAGATCAGCTTAAAATTAGATCGTAAAGACGCCATCTTGCGACTGGCCGCAAGACGCCATTTTAGAAAATGAGATCGCAAGACGCCATTTTGCGAATGGCCGCCCAAGCGCCATTTTAGGTAAACTCACACTTAAGTACATATGGCGATATTACTATTAGCATCATGCGATTGCATCTTTCACCATTTCTCATACACACATTAATACGCACAATTGCGCTGTTAACTAGTCGCATATTAGCGAATGCATAAGATCCTGTATGAAAACGCTGTTTATTAGCTTCATGCGCACGCATCTGCCCCAAGTTAACTAGCGTCTTTATATCAAACCCCAAATACTTACACAGTACATATTCACATAAAAGGTCTCATAAGCTTTAAAGTATAAGATTCAAGTTTGTTCATTTATTATAATTGCTGAGAAATAAAGGTTATTTGGTAGCTAAGGTTTAATACATGTAAGTAAGTCATGTTTGATATTATACTGATCTGCACTCTTTCAACAGCATTCTGGTATCGTCAGTGTGAAGATCGCAACACGCATTCTCAACTTATGGACCGCAGAAACTTAAAGCACCGAAATGTACATTATATGACCAACTCTTAGGATGTGCATGAACAGGAAACCAGAGACAACCAGTTGTTAGAGGCTGGACTGTGTCTATTTGAATCAACCTGTTAAATGCTCTGCAACAGATGCATCCTCCTGGGAACCAATGGCATCAGCGACAAGCCTCTCTATTGTGTGGTAGTCTTCTTGCTGAATGCTGATTGACGGGGGTTTCTTGCTGATGCCTACATCTGGTCCAGAAGTGCTGCATATGTATAACTGTACTTGGGTCTGTATATTTCTTTGCGCTAAATTGTACTTAGATCATAGCGTGTAACTGACTGTACTTTTACTTGAAATATCACTTTGTGCTTTGGAACCACAGGTAAAAAGGTCTGGAGTCTTTATTTACTATATGACTGCGTACCCAAAATAGCGTCATCCTTAGAGGTTTATAGACAGGATATTAGAAGGTATAGGCAGGATATTAGAAGGTATAGGCAGGAGTGTATAGAGGTTCTAATTCAATATCCTTACTTCTATACACCGGCGCTGTCGTGATTACTTCACCGACAGTGTTGACTGCACTGCAGAGAACCATGGAGGACGGAACGGAGCCGCCTGTCACTCAGCAGCACCTCGGGAGTCCTGTGTCCCACCAGCGCTGCTAAAGAATTCGAGAGATTGTACCCACCCGGTACAAAACAGTACAGCCCGTTTGACGGTACAGACCTTTAAAAAACGGTACTGTACCGGCTAAATCGGCATGGTTAGAGGGTATGTGTTATTAAAACAAAACTAAGTAGAAGTATATCAGTCCACTGGCTAGAGCATTACCGATGCAAATAGCTCTTATTTTACAGTCAGGCAGCCAATCTGAAATAACACGCCATTGTCTTCCTCTGTAGGAAGATTATATTAGTCTTGTTAATTTACCGTGTGGGGAAAAGGGTGATAGCATCGGACTTCTACGCCCGAGGCTATTCAATTAAAAGCCCTTTTCCTTATGTTGTGAATCTGCGGAAAACGTGTGTTAACCCATAGATTCTGGGATAAGTATCCGGAGCCATGGGTTAATGCATTTGAAGCTGCCGCGATAAGGACAGAAGGTCCTATTTATTGTGGATTTCTGTTCCAGCCTCAGGAGGAGGCGAACAAAAATCCACGTTAAGTGACTGCTGCGGGCTGTAACTGAATAGCCCCGGGCACTGCATCATGGGTAATTAGCTCTTCGAGGCTAATTGAATTTAGCCCTAGTGAAGTAAAACACAACACATGTTACATTGTCGTGTACAGGTGGAGCATGTTTATTTGTAATAGATGGCCCAATATAGCGCTAATCATCTAGAGTGCAGGAGCCTGGAATGACACCTTGCAGCCAGAGTCTCTGCAGCAGCGCCACCTGGAGTATCCTTTGGATGCTTTAGACATGTACAACGCTGTCCCTACAGATGCTCGGGGCATTGCTGTAATTCTCGGCGTTTGTAGCCCCGCCCCTTCCGCGTGACATCATATGGAGGAGCTATGGCCTGCATCGGGCGCCACTAGCCATAGTTACGGCTCTGCGACCATATCAGGGTTCCTAGAGGTTTTTAGTCTAAGAAATGTTTTTCACCTTCAGATGGGTTGCTTGTGTACTCCCCCCTCCTGTACCTTTACCTATGCATGGCTCACTCGCTTTTGTGATTTGCTTGCTGGTTTGTGGAGTGGTTTGTTCAGTTTTATCGTGAGGGTTTGCTACATTTTCTTGGTTGCTTTGGTTAATGTTTTTGCTGTACAACTTATTACAGGTGGATGTCGGAGGGATGACACGGTGTGGTTTGTTGGGTATTCTTTTATCCATTGGGCTGCTTTGCATGATGGGGCTGCTGGAGTTGCTTTCTTGGGTGTGCTATGTGTGAAGTGGTTGATGAAGCGTGGGTTGTGTTGGAATGGTTTACTTCCATTTTTTCCATTCCGTTTGTATGCTGCTGCTGATGAGTGAGGTTGCCTGGACTGACCAGTCGTGCACTTGGGTGGGAACCATTTATGCTCCCGGTTTATGGTTAGTTTTATTTTGCAGGTCAAGGCAGATTTTGGGGAGTTGCAGTGCCATTGGCCTAGTACTGTGATTGTATGGTCTGAGATTGTGCCCCATTGGGTGTGGCAGGCAAAGTGAAGGTGGGCGATCATTGAGGGTATTTGCCATACGGTGAACACTGCAGTGTCTAAGTTTGTATTGTTGCTTGTTGGTCGTTTGATTCGTCATCCACATTTGTTGTTTGATTGTTTGCAGCTTTATTGTCCAGATGTAGGCCATATTAGTGAGGAGGGCTTTTGATTGTTCTTGATAGAACTTTTTGTTTCTTGTGCATCTTGTGTTTGGTGATGGGCTTCAGTAACAGCGGGCTGCCTTGCAGTGGCAGAAAAGCATCATCATCAGCAGATGTACGTGGTGCAGCTGGTGTTTGCTGAGTAATGGCTGGGGTCGGATAGCGTCACATCCCTAGAGAGAGGACCTAGCAAGTGGTAGTGGCACTAATTCTGGCTGTGGCACGTGTCTAGTGTCTCACGTGAATGAGCAGTTGATGGATGGATGCTTTCTTTTTTGCCACCCTTTTCCTTTAACTCCAGTCCTATACATTTTCCAATTTACACTGATAATTAATTTTGCCAAACCAAGTCTCCGTGTGGTTATTTTAGGTCATGTATTAGGGGTTATTTATATGAAGATTTTATTGTTTGTGGTACGAATGACTTAATTGCAGCAAGCACCCTTACAAACAAGTTAATTATTCAGCGTTAAATATGAGATATTGATATTTTTTCCAAGACTTTTGGCTCAGAGGAATACAATTTTACATGCTCAATATTTTCTTTTCTCTTTTAAAAATAAGACTGTCTTGATTTTTTATTTCTCAGCAAATTCATATCAGAAAATTTTATATCTATCATCCCAAGTATGACCCTGCAGAAAAAATCTCCCAAATACTGCAAAAAATGTCATTAATTTATACTGTTATACGAATTACAGTATGAAGACAAAGAAAGCCTATAATCTGAATTTCTCTTTAGATATCTCAGTATCATAAAACTGAATGAGAGGTGAAATTGAGAACTTCATTTCTCCCGAATGTTATTAGTGCTACACACTTTGGGGGATGGGAGTTAGGAAATGGAACTCCAGTCTCTTTGAAGATTTATCTTAAAACTAGATTTATACCAAGTCAATAGAAAATGTACAGTACTTGCAAGTCTGATTAGAAATAAAAGACCTGATTATCAAGCTTTATAATTTGTAGTTTTTGATGAGGCAACAAATCTGCATTTTGAGTTTAATTGACCGAGATATTATTTCCCATTCTTCCCTCGTATAAAGTCACTAATAGAACAGTCGCAGAAGAGCCAAATAAGCATATAACACTTTTACAATGTAAAATTAAGTTCACTGTAAAATCTACCTGCTCTAAGGACAGGCGCATATTAAAATATTATAGATAATGTATCTAGTGTCAAGACTAGAGAAAACTTGGTGTTTCATTTTTAAAACTTTTGGCCTAGAGGGGCACATAACCTATGTTCCAATGAGAACTTTGTCATAGTGTATTAGGATAAGATTATGAGAGAATTCTCAGATTGCTCTGCGTCTAAGATAAATATCTTGCACACATTTTGGAAATCTGCTTTCATACAATATAAACACAGTAAAGAAAAAGGTTGCTTACTGACAGTATAACGTATATTACTGTTAATAATGATGCAATGACAACTGATATGTTAATACAAACAGTGCCATAGCACCCATGGCCGGTACAACCAACCCTCGATGCACAAGTGCCGGGCGAGTGCTATGAGCAGAGAGATGGATGATAGGGGCACCCTAAAAATATGCCATGCGCCAAATGGCATAGCCAAGGGGGGTGCTCACCCAGCTGAAGACCAGCACCTAATTGGTGCCTATGCCAGTTCCAGTGGTGCACGGATTAGCGTCTGCTTCATGGACATGATGTAATGATGTTGAGGCAGACAGGACTGATGGATAACATGTATGAGGTTAGTTAATGGATGTGTGGTGGTGTTGGTGGTGGTGGGGGGAGGTGTTGAGAGCACAGTACAGTATATAGAGACTGTGGTGTGGTAGAGTGTACAATATAAAACATGGAGATGGCGGGGCAACTCAGTATAGGAAATACAGAGGGGGGTGCTGGCATAATATAAAAAACATAGGACATGGACACAATACAGGACATTTTTCAGGAGGTAGGGTAACGAAACTGGATCAGAACCTTTATATACCCCTGCCTATACCTTCTAAAATCCTTCCTATAAACCTCTAAGAATAACGCTAATTTGCGTACGCAGTCTGACCGCAAATAAAGACAGGAGTGGAATCTGTGGTTCCAACGCACAAGTATTATTCAGGTAAAAGTACAGTCAGTTACACGCAATTGATATACACAATTTAGGCGTAAAAGGAAATATTACAGACCCAAGTACAGTATACATACACTGCGCCTCCGCACCCAGAGATAGACCTCAGACTAGAGACCCTCAGTACATACAGCATTCAGCATGGACTAAAAAACCAGTATTCGGGCACATGTATTTATCCCCCCCAGACTAAAACAGGACAAAGGGGAAATTTCCTGCTGATGTCATTGGTTCCCAGAGGAGAAGCATATGTTACAGAATATTTAACAGGCTGGTTCAAATAGACTCCCCCTGCCTCTAACAGCAGGGGAATCTTTCTAATAACGCCTCCTGTAACATTCCAACAGCTAAACATTTTGTTGCTTATAAGTTCTGTGATCCGTAACTTGAGTTTGCATGATGCGATCTCTCCACCGATAACACCGGGATGCTGTAAAAAACGTACGTATCAGAACAAGACCAAACACAACTTGCTTATCATGTATAATACCTTAGTTATCAAAAACCTTTATTTCTCAGCATTTAAACTAACTTAACCAACTTGAATCATACATTTGATGCTTATTGAACCTTATGAGTGAATATAAAATGTGTGGGTGTTCAGGGTTTGGTATAAGGACGCAAGTTAACTTGGGGCAGATGCGTGTGCATAAAGCTACTTTTTCAGCGGTTTCATACAAAATCTTATGCATTCGCTAATATGCGATTATTTAATAGCGCTCTTGTGAGTATTATTGTGTGTATGAGATATGATGAAAGAAGCGATCGCATAGTGCTAATATAAATATCGCCACATGTACTATACTGTGAGTGTACCTAAAATGGCGCTTAGGTGGCCATTCGCAAAATGGCGTCTTGCGATCTCATTTCTAAATTGGAGTCTTGCGGCCATTCGCAAGATGGCGTCGCTGCGATTAAATTTTAAACTGAACTTGTCTCAGCCAATTATTCATCTTCGACAAGGGGGTCGATGGAGCACAATTACAGATCAAACAGGCGAGGTGGGGAAAGCACAATACAGGTGTCAAAGCCGGATAATCAGATGAGACAGAATCTGTTAACAATCGAAATCTGCGCTACGCCATCTCACGAATGGCAACAAGACTCCATCTTAGAAATAGATCACACAACGCCATTTTGTCAAAACCACAGAGTAACAATCTTCCCCAAACACATACCGACAGTTTTTAACATACATAAAAAATGACTTATTAGCATTAGAACACTTTTTAGTAATCCTTCCAGAAATCATGCCCTGATGTACACAAAGCCCATTCTGGGGGACAACTTTAATACCAAAAACAAACACAGTATCAGTTAGCAACTAGAAAAACAGCTTCCTGAGAAAAGGAATTAGAAAAGAACAATACACCAGAAACTGTGGGTGTTTTTGCATGTAAATGGAGAGACTCCACATGTGGACAGGTGGAGCTGTGGCAATTGTAATATGGCCCAGACACTTGAATTAAATCTGCTCTTTTTCAGACAGGCTGGCACCAACACGGTTGGGGGTCTCCACCTTGTTTGAGAGTGAAGCTCACTGCCCATAACACATTTGCATTGCAGTTTGAAAATGTTAGTAAGAAATTAGATATTATATATATATATTAAATCCATCATAAATAGAATCTCATGCATAAACACCGCACATTATGCACAGTTGCGCTGCTAACATGACACACATTAGCGAATGCACAATATCCTGCATGCGAACGCTGTTTATTAGCTGCAAGCGTGCACATCTGCCCCAAATCAGATAAACCTAACTAGCGTCTTTTCCCAAACCCCTAATACTTACATAATGTACACTCACATAAAAGATTCCATAGCTTTAAAGTATAAGATCCAAGTTTTATTCATTTATTACAAATGCTGTGAAATAAAGACTATTTTGGTATCTAAGGTTTAATACGTGATAAGTAAGCCGTGTTTGGTATTATACTTATCTGCACTTTCTCAACAGCTTCCCGGTATCATGGGTGTGAAGATCGCAACATGCATTCTCAACTTATGGACCGTAGAGATATAAAGCACCAAAATGTATTTTGTGAAACCAACAGCCTAGATTTGCATGCAGGGGGAATAGAGGAGGCAACAAGCTGTTAGAGGCTGTTCTGTGTCCATTTGAATCAACCTATTAAATGCCCTGTAACAAACGCACCACGATGGGGAACCAATTGATCAGCAACAAACCTCTCTATTGTGTTGTCTGTTTCTGTAAGGGTATAAAGGTGTGTGTTGTGACCCCAGTCTGGAGTCTTCTTGCTGATTGCTGATTGACGGAGGTTTCTTGCTGATGCCGGTATCAGGTCCAGAGCGCGTGCGTATGTATAACTGTATCTTGGGTATTCTTTGTGCTAATTTGTACTTAGATCACAGCGTGTAACTGACTGTACTTTACTTGAATAATACTTTGTGCTTTGGAAACACATGTTCAAGGTCTAAAGTCTTTATTTTACTGTATGACTGCGTACGCAAATAGCGTAAATTTTAGAGGTTTATAGGCAGGGTTTAGAAGGTATAGGTAGGTGCGTATAGAGGTTGAAATCCAGTATCCTTACAGGATATGCAGATTTTCGAGGAGCACAACACAGATTGGGGGGGAACAATATTGGATATATGAGAGGTTGGTGGGCCTTATAAGGGGCATGTGTGAAACAACTAGACATGGTAAACCTATATTTCCAGGTTAATTCCCAAAATGTATGCCAGACTATGGGGAATGAACCCCATAGGGTGCATCTCCAGGCACTCCCACCAGGTGGAAAAGGGTGGCAAGCTGTCTCTCCAGGATGCCATTAGAGCAGATATAATACTTCCCTGTTTGGCTATATGCCCTGGGCACCAGAAACTCTTTTTTATGGCCCTGTTACCTCCTATCATAAAACATACTTTATTCTAAAACTTTAAATATATATATATATATATATATATATATATATATAGATGGTGTGGTCACATACCAAGGGCACCCCAGATGGTCGAGTGCCGTGGATTGAGCCTGTCATATATATATACACTGTACATATACTTACATGCACTATAACAAGTACTACAATTACATTGGCAGGGCTGCCATCAGAAATTGTGGGGCCCAAGACCAATGAAACAGGCAGGGCACTCCCACCTTCTGAGCGCCTTTGTGCACCATAGGCCATAGGACTAACCAGTGGAAGCAGAGGGAGGAAGAGAAGAGTTAGGAACAGAGATAGGGGCAGGAATGAAGGGTAGTCTATCTGAGTGAGGGGTTGCAGCAGTGGCAAAAGCAGGATTTCTAGAGGGGGGGTTCCAAATTTTAGAGTAAGTGTGGCCAGTCCATGAAGAGGGCATAGTTACCACTTATTCAGCTTTAATATGCATACTGTCACAAACCTGTCTAGTTTTCACCTTTTGCCTGTTGACTTACCACTGCCAGCTGTTTCCATGGATCTGTATGTGTAATTTGCCTGGAGGACCTGTTCTGATCATGCTGCAACACTTTTCCCTGCATTCCTTCCACAGTGATTATTTCACCTGGGCTCTCCTCTGTCTGTGAGCATTGCTAGCCCTGATTGGAATCGCAGGTGTGGTACTGATTCTCAGTGCTGCAGAGATGAATACTCCCTCTGCATGTTGTGCCTTCCACCACTCAGAATGCTACTGCCAGACCACCTGTCCATATCCACCAATTGCAGCCAGACCCAGGGTATATATATATATCCTCCCCTGATAGCATTCTGGGCCTGAACATCTCGTTACTTCCCATGGTGTATGGTTCGTGCTGTTTCTGTGTACAAGTGTATCCCTGGCTCCTGCTGACAGCAACCCCTGGTGCACTCAGAAAACCTGCTGGTTCCCAGACCAGTCATCTCCCTTGGCAATCCAGAAAACCTGCTACAGCAATACCGAGCAATCCAGAAAACCTGCTACAGCAATACCTGGTGATCCAGAAAACCTGCTACAGCAATACCTGGCACTCCAGATGTCCTGCTACAGCAATACCTGGCGATCCAGTAATCCTGCTAGTTCCCAGGCCAGTGCAACTCCTGTGTTTTTCAGCTTCAGCTATAAGTGAGTTCCTGTGCTTCTGACCTAAGTCCTGTGCTCTGCTGCTAGCCCTACTCCTGGTTGGTCCCTGGCACCCTGCAAACCTGCATCGTGTTACCCTCCATCATGCTTCCTGCTGTGGATCAACTCCTGCTCCTACCTACCCACTCCCTCCCTGAACCTAAAATCCCAAACCTACCCATTCCTTCCTGAACCTGTTATTCCCAATTTCCAGCCTTTGTCACACCATTTCCGGATTAACCTGTTTAGCCCTTGTCTCAGCATTACCTGATTTCCCTTCAGCCATTGTCACGTTATTCCAGTCCAGAGTCAAGTTCCAAGTTCATCGGTTCAATCCATGTTATTCCAGTCCAGAGTCAAGTTCACCAGTTCAACTCAACAAGTCTTCCTGCTGGTCCCAGTCCGATTCCTCCAAGTTCCTGTCATTTATCATCAAAGGCAGTTCTCACTGCTACATAAATCTTGCAATAGAGCTATCTATGTCATCTGTGGTTCCAGTCATGCCGGTCTCTGTTGAATCCTGCTCATCACCTGAGACAGGTAACTCACAGACACCATTCGTGACACATACAAAGTGTATTGTGTGTAATAATTCCAGCATATACAGGACCAGTGATCACAGTAAGCCATTAGATGCAGCAGTAAGGGCCATCCTGCCTGAGCTGAATGTTTTTATTTCAGATGTGAGCACCATTCCAGGGCATGGGAGCAAGTCCGGGAGTCTGGAGGAGCAGCAGAAGAACCTAGCACTGCCCTGGATATATACAGTATGTAAATATTGGACTCTATAGCAGTGCATCCCTAGCAGTGCATGTTTTCCAAATCCCCTAATTGGTGCACAGGTGTATTTATTACTGGCTGATACATGTTACAAGATCCACAGGTGGTGCTATTTATTTAATTTATGATACTGAGAAGAACATGCAGCGCTAGTAAAATTCCATTATATTACTATTTCTATTGTGGTCATGGTGTGGGCTGGGGAGGGGGGATTTCCAGGCAGACGGAAACCCCCCCTGCATTTGCCTGTGGGTTGGCAGGGCACACATCTTCACCTCAATCTGTGCTGCAAGCGGTTATGATTCCAACAAGGAACTGTTTCTAATTTAAAGGTGTATATTGACAGATGGGAGCTATTTAAAATCTATCAAAATCGATCAACATTAATGCTGTTTTTCTGGGGCTATATCACACATTTACTAACTTACTTGAATAAAAACATTGTCTGTTAATAGATACACCCCACAGACTTTGAAGTAGCTTGTGGCCAAGATCATTGGCGCAAATGGGCCCTCTTTAAGCCAAGGCCGCATACAGGTGTATCATCTGTACCCCCCTGGGAGGTCAAGTCTGTATATTGGAAAAATAATTTTGTAGATTTAGACACACAGAATCTTTTGGGATTCAGTTTGTAATTTATGGATCAAACCTAGTAAAGGGACATTCTGGATGAGATATACTAAGCAAAATGTGTCCAGTAACTGCAGTTTTCAGAATTCCCCATACATATGAAGCTCCAGAACGCGATACTTTCCGGAGCTTGGACCGGTTAGGCAACGTGGCATTGCCTAATAGAAGCCTATGCCTAAAAATATCTATTGACACCACCACCATCTCCTCTAGCCTGCAAGTGCGTTGTCATGGAGTCATCCGCGATTCCTCCCTCTACTTCAAACCAGTACCTCTCACAGTACTGCTGTGTCCAACCTAAAAATATCTCCAGAATCAGACCCTCCCACTTGTCTCTGCTACAATCTGTCCTCAATGCTGCTGCGCGGCTCATTTTCCTCTCTAAATGCACTACATCTGCCTCCCCTCTCCTACAAGCCTTCACTGGCTCAATTCAAACTTCTCACACTTCCCACTAACTTAAAAGCTCTCACCCAAGCCTCTCCTATTTACATCTCTGACATTTCCCTTCACACTCCCACCCACCCACTCTCACCTCCAAGATTTTGTCTGTGCTGCTTCTTACCTCAGGAACTCTCCCTCTCCATATAAGACTCTCCACCCCTCTCCAAAATTTCAAACAGGCTCTCAAACCCCACCTCTTCATTAAAGCCTTCCATCTCTCATCCTAACCTACTGCCCCATGCTCCTTGCTCACTGTCTCTCCAATCTGTCAGCTGTGTATCTGCCCCTTTAGACTGTAAGCTTTCACAAGCAGGGTTCTCTTCCCTCATATGCTTTTCCTTCCCTCACTTCTGAGAACATGGACCCATGCACAGACTGAAAACACCACCTTTTCTTCTTCTACCATTATCTCCTCCCCACTGCCTACAACAGCACCCAACCATTGGCTTCTGCTGCCCTACTGCTTATTTGGGTATTATGACAGCTAATGCAGCAATGTTTATTAGCAATCAGCGGAAGTCACTCTGCACATAAGCAGAAGGACTCCCGAGGGACTTCTGGGTCATAAGACTGGGTCTGGGTCTTTTCAGAAGAGCTGTACTTTGTGAATTTAATTGCAATTCTAAATGCATACCAGCGTTATTAACGCCTCTATGCACCCTAGAAGTGGTGGAATGTGTCGCTTGCAAACTACGATACGCATAGCCATTAGAAATAAGTGGGTTCAGTTTCCAGAGATCTGAACCCACGCAAATTTAGCAGAACCGAGTCGGATCCAAGCAGGCTCGGATGTTCCCCCCTTACTCTGATCTCTCAAATCGAGGCAAAACCATAGAGACAAAGGACCTCATTCAGAGTTTGTGATTGCAGCCGCATGGTCGTACGCCACCGATGTTCGCTAAACTGCACATGCGTAAAAATTTGCAGTGCGCATGCGCAAACTAGCTATTACAATCAGAAATTGCTCTCTCCTTCAACTTGGCCAGGTCGTTAGTTTGAGTGACAGGATGAGGCATTTGTGGGTGGTAACAGGGGAAGGTGCTTGTGAACGGGGGAGTGGAGATCCGAACGCAGGCGTGCCTGACTATGCAAACGGCGTTTTATGGGAGTGCATAATTAACTAAGTAGTGTCATTGCATATGTGACATGGGAGGTTTTTACACTGGCTTGTTCGTAGTGCTTAAGAGAGGGTATGGTCAACCTTAAGGTCTACGACCAGCTCCGATGGCTCCCAATGGTCTCGATTAATCCTTATATGCCCGGAGATAACGTGTAATGGGAATGAGAAGGGGGCGTATTTTTAGTCTTACGGCTGCATCCTCCCCTCGCTCGTCCAGCTAACGATCCCATCTTAACGATGCAACTTGCGAGCGCTTCATTTGCATATCCGGCCCCTTTTACCTTACGACCGTGCGGCCGAAACGACCGACTCTGAATGAGGTCCAAAATCTCACGGTTCGCAAGCTTTCGTCTCTATGATCAATGTAGTATATAAGAGACCATGAGACGGCCGCCATTTCACTCCGGGTATGGAGACTGAACAGGGAGGGTGGGTAGTGTAGGGCTGGGAGAGGTGCTGGTGCTGTCTGCTGTGTCCTGGGCTGGTGACTGCTGATCCATTCTGTGCTGTTGCTGATCCATCTGGGCTGTCTGCTGTGTCCTGGGCTGGTGTTTTTCATGTCTGCTGTGTCAATCTGGGCTGGTGCAGAACTTTAGATACATCTGGTCTGGTGCTGTGTCCATCTGGGCCCAAGTTCTAGACACAAAAAATAAATATATATAAAAAAAGAATATATAGTCAAAAAAAAAAATCAAAGTGTCTTTTATATTTTTGTGTGTGTGTGCGTGCATGTTAGGCTTAACCACAGTATTGCACAAGATCCAGCCAGCAACGCAAGTTGCAAGCTAGTGCTGCCCGACTCCAGTCATAGTGTCCTTTGTATATTTGTTTTGTGTGCGCACGACTGCACGTGTGTAACCGCACCTTGGCTACACTATTGGTGCTTGTGACACTGCTTCAAGACCGCAGAAAATATGGAGGGCTGTCACATGACAGGAGAGCAAGGCCAAGAACCACATTTTGTAGCTGCCGCCAGCAGTCATCATGATAATGCAAGGCCGTCAACTTCCTTGTCCTCTATGACGGCCCATGCCTTCAATCCTCAAGGGTATCCCAACCATCATCTTTGCACAGTCCTCAACTCTATTAATAATTATATCAATCAGTTTTGAGCCAGCAAGCTGGATGCAACCTTTTGGCCCTTTAACTAGATGAAAAAAAATCAATATTGTGAGCTGTGAGGTAACCACAATTGACTGGAAACTAGTGGAAATAAATGTTATTGAGGTTATTAATACTGTAGGAACAAAAAAAGGCCCATTTTATGTGATTTTAGCTGTTTTTTTATTTTTTAAGAAAAAAATCCAGATCCAAAACCAAAACACAAGGATTGGCGCACATCTCTAATAGACATACTTACAGACATTGAGCCCCAGGAGGGGGCTGCCATGTCGGTGAAGCAGGGAGGGTGGGGGTGGAGTGGGGGCGTTCCAGCTTGATTGCATCATCGCGGCCCCTCCCCCATTTTATAATGCTGATATTACCGGCATTACAAAGCAGGGGACGGGGCTACGATGACATGATTCAGCGTGAATTGCATCATCACCCCACGAACCGCCAACTTGCGCTGGGGGCTGGCGGACAATCCAGGAGAATTGGCTACTCTTGTGGGGTGCCGGGAGCGGCACCCGATTTTCGGGAGACTCCTGACAGTCCCGGGAGAGTAGGCAAATATGTGCATAGAAGCACAAATGGACTACTACCTGAAAACTTACGTAAGCTTCATAATAATTGTTATGAGCTAAATAAAATTTTCCATGAATCTGAAATGAAGAAATCTAAAATAAATTCTAAAAATGTAAAATCCCAAATTGCATAGCAAATATATATTTTTTGTTGTTGTTGCTGTTGTTTTTCGCTACCTCTTGGATAATGAGAAGCTACCAATGATCTTTTCTTAAAATAAACTGAATTTACTAACACAAATATTACTAGCAGAAACTGGTTGTATGGTCTGGTTTTGGAATCAGCGCTATTGTGCTACAGCACTAAAGTTGGGGCTCTTCAGTTACATCTAAATTCAGCTGTTTTTCTATTATTGTTTGTGTTATTTGTCTTAGGCTGGGTACACACGTAAAGATTTTCTGTCCAACCATCCAACTAGTTGATTAGTTGGAATGAAAATCTGGTAAAGTATGAAAGCAAATGACAATCAGCAATTTGCTCCCAAACGCCAGAAAATGGACAAAAACTGTTGCTTGAACAAATTGTTTAGATCAAACATTTAACAAACTTGTCTAACAACCATTTTCATCTGTTTTCTGGCATTTAGGAGCAAATTGCTGATCATCAGTTACTCCCATACCTTACCAGATTTTCATTCCAACCAATCAACTAGTTGGATGGTCGGACAGAAAATCTTTAGGTGTGTACGCACCATTATCCTTGAATTGAAGGTTCTGTATAACTCTGATACAATCAGAGGCATCAGAATGATTTTATGTTGGGGGGTGGGCAACGTAAAATCATTCCGGTGCCCACTTGCAGCGAGTCTGGGGCAAGATCGGGCAGCGAGGGGGTAAGCTGCAGTTCTATTGGCGGTGTTTTAACACCGTGGCATCAGCAGGTCACCCCCCTTGAGTATAATTGAATCAACCTTACAGGAGGAAATGGGAGGAGTTGCAGGTTCCTCTGTTGCAGCCTTGGCTACACTAGTGCACAGCTGTGTCTGTGTGCTGGATGGTGTGATGGGCAGTGGTTTCAGCTGCATAATATTATATATATATCTCTAAAACGAGGACTGGCGCTTAACCAAACATATGGTCATAATGGTGTCACTCAAGCTGAACTGCATGGAGTTAGAGAACGTCCTCCTGGATTATCTGACCTGCTTCTTGTGTGACACATGGAAACCAGCAAATTCCAAGTGCACGTCCATGTCAACTGTCTGTACAGAAGACTTCTGTTTCAATGTTGAAGTTATCACTGAGCCAACAGTGTACGGTGTGACATTCAAAAAGATTTGGTTTATCCCTTCACTATTCGATGGAAGTGGGGTCTTGCTGCTCTACTTTGCTGGTAAATTAAGTAGGAGCTCTGCAGTCTTTTATGCAGTTGGGGTAATGCTTAGAGTGACGGCTTTTCCATTATTCCTTTCACTAATGCTGAAAAGGTTCATTTTGAAGCACAACACATTTTGGCTGTTAGTGAGCACGTGTGTCATTACAAGGATTTGGATACATGTAATGCAACAATACATGCTTTATGGCAGCTGGTACGCTCAGCTTTGCAGCTTGCTATGCACATGGTCCCCTTTGCAGTGAATGGAGTCTGACCCATCTCACGTGGAAATTGCCAATCATAGACAGCATCTTTATTTACTGTACTGTGGCTTTGCTCTCCCTGGGATTGCTTTTGCAGTCGTTGCTGTTCTTCATGAAAGTACTGTGGTATCCTGTTAATGCTTTGTGTTATGTGTACAGAATAATGAAACATAAGAAGCCAGTCCTTAACTTTCGTGCAGAAGAGGAATACAAGTAATGGTATGAGGAGAAGACTTCAAAGGCTCTTGAAGAGCTTTGTGACTTCTGTTATGGTCCTAAATCCAACTTGTGTCTTATAGTGTCCAGATTTTCCTCACCTAAGAAGTTTACTGAATTTGTCTTGGGATCTAGCCATGTAACGGGGTGCAGTCAGGATACCAGCAGTCACTATCCCGCCCGTCGATATCCCGACACTGACAGCCCGACAGGGGACTAAAGATAGGCATCGAAATCCTGATGCCTATCATTAGCCCCACTACAAAATACCGACACCCGGCATACCGAACAAAGGTAAACCGGGTGTCTTAGTGTCTAACCGTGCGGGGGGGGTGTTAAGTTTAGGGACCCCGGGGCGACTTAGGGTTAGGCACCCCCCGGGAGGGTTAGGGTAGGGAAAGGGGGGGTTAGGTTTATGTACTAATGGGGAGGGAGGTTAGGGTTAGGCACTAGGGGGAGGTTGGGGTTAGGCACAACTAAGGGAGGGTTAGGGGGGGAAAGGAGAGGGTTGGGTTACTTACCAGCCCCATTCGGGAATTTGGTCCATCTGGGTTCCGCTGTCGATATTTGATCTGGCAGCTATTCAGCCACCGGCATTAAATACAGATTCCCATATAACGCCAAAAGAGGCCAGAGTACACAAAGAACAGTTCAGACTGGAAAGCTTGTTTCTGTAAGAAGAACTTTTTGTCCTGGACAGCGAAAACAAGCAGGACCATCTGGGAGATGTGTACATGAAGATATTGAATACATTGAGGATGATAGCTTTCTTGATAGTTCTCAATCTGACAATAATGGTGACTCTTAGCAGCGTTAACAGAACTCTACTAAAATGGTGCCTAAGACTCCCACAGTTCCTATGGACTCGCTCATCCCTTAGTTGGTTACATAATCTGTGCTTTTATTTTTTGTGTTCAAATGAAAGTATTTTTAAGTTTACATTTTTTTATGGATTTTCAAAAGTTTGTTGATTGAAAAAACATGGGCCACTAGTACATTTTTAGGATAACAAAAAAAAATTGAATGTGACAATAAACCTTTCGAATGGCCCAATTTGTGAATTGCCTATAACTTTAGTTATTCAAAAACATGTTTTAATTTTGGGTAGGTTTAAGGTTCACAAGTATTCACTCCAAGGAAAATTATTAAGTTATTCTCCAGCTATGACCTTTGCTAAGATTTTAAGTAATAACTTTTCAGTACTTCATAGAATAATTGATAATATCTTTTGTATATATAATACCCAAAGGGTGATGATGAGGATGGTGTTGTGCAGGTGCAACTTGGAGTTACCTTTGGGATGGTCTTATCTTCCTGGACTCCCTTCTCCAGTGTCAACTATCAACTAGACCACACCCTGGCAGAGAGGCAAGGCTTCCCCAACCAGGCACAGCAATTGCAGACAGTATTTTGCAACAAGAATATTTGCATTTATTTTTAGCAACCCAAAATGGCTTGGATGATTCACTGAGATCAAGAATGTTTGATTTGAATGTTTCATAATAAAAAATCAATAAACATATAAATCACAATAATATTGACAATTACTATTACTGTAATCTTAATAAATTTAATATAATTTAATTAACTGTATAGAATACTAGATATACTACAAGAATATACCTGCAGACCTACTTAATGTGTTTCAAGAATTTACCAACAGACTTAATCAATTTGTAACAAGATAGATATAGTGATTACCACTTCAAACATTTAATTTGATCAATATAATTCAATGTATATATTAATCAATTAGATTACTCTTTTCTACACTAAAGGGATACAGTTGATTAAAAATGTCCTTTAGACAATAGTATAAAGACTTTAAGAATTTTAAAATTTTGCCCACTTTATGGTTAAAAAAATTATGTGCTATCATTAATATTGTATTTTTTATGGCTCCCTTTATTTTTTTGTAATATATATTTTGGTCTCCAATGTATTTAAGATTTGTATTATGTAGTGTAATAGTACTATGTAATTTCTTATACACAACCTTTACACTTTAAACAAACAAAATAATTTAGAGCAACCAACACAAAATTAGTTATTATACTGTACAAGTTGAGTCTCCCATATCTGTTAATCTAAAAATTTAAATATTCAAAAAACTGAATATTTAGAGCTGACATGTCACATGATACTGACGTCATGTGACAGGTCAGATAGAGTTCCCAAGTTTGTTCCTTGCACATATATTGATTCCTACCTATCTATACACTCTAAATGTCGCTATTTAGCATTATATGTCGCACAAGAAATAATTGCTTTCCAGACTTTGATTGTGGTTCCAAAGCACAAAAAGATATTATTCACCAAAAAGCAGATAGTTACACACTGTGATCTAAATACAATTAGCGCAAACAGATTATACAATCACAAGATACAGTCGAATACATACGCATGCCCTCTGGATCCAGATTTCCGGCATCAAAGATGAAGCCTCTGTCAAAAGCAAGAAAATGTTGACTAACTCACAGTTTCAGAGAGCTTGCATATATACCCTTACAGAAATAGGCAATACAATAGAACTAGTTGGCATAATTCCATTGGTTCTTCTTCCTAGTTCTTCGGTTCCGATGTGATTCATAGGTCAGTTTGTATTGTAATAGTTCAGCCTCCAACAGCTTCTTTGTGTCATTTTTCCCGCCGAAGAACAAGTCTAAACTGGCTAATTACATTACATTTACAGAGTACATTTCAATACCTGTCTCTCTATGATCCATAATTTTCAGACGCATGTTGCGATTTCCTCGCTGATGGAACCGGAAATCTGCAAATAAACAGTGGTTTAGAATGGCACCAAACACGGTCTGCTTATCATGTACTAAACCTGAGATCTTAAATACAGTCGCTTTATTACATAATTAATAATGAATGAAACCTTGGATATTATCCTTAATGCTAGGGAACCTTCCTATGTAAGTGTGCAAAGTGTAAGTGTAAGGATATTAAGAAAAGACGCTAGTTAGCATTGTGCGACTACGTGTTTGTGGAGTACACCGTGGTATGTGTTTTTCAGGGTTGGTCATATTATATGTTTTAGTAAATGTATGTATTTGTATAATGAGGACTTTTAACATTGTTCTATTGCGTGGGAATCGCACGACGCTAAATAATAGCATTGCCGTATGTACTTATAATGTGTGAGATTCGCTAAAATGGCGCTGGGCGGCCATTTGCAAAATGGCATCTTGCAGATTTTAATTTTAGCAGGTTCCGTCTCAGTCAATTATCCGGCTTCGACACATATTATCCTGCTTTCTGACCCCACCGGGCTTCCTCCAGACTGTCCGGTGCTCGTCCAGCACCTCATCGCTGGTCCCTCTGCAATGTCCATGTGGGACTTGTCCCCATCTTGAATCCCTGCAGCTACCGGGTGAGCTCTCGGGGACTTTCCTTCACCAGATCCAGCTCCGCTGCCTCACACTGCATCTTAAAGGGATCCCTAGTATTTTAAAAGGATCCCTATGCAAATATTCCAAAATCCTGAAAGATCCCAAATCCGATATGCTTCTGGTCCCAACAAAGGCGTCACTGGGGTCTGGTGCCTCTGGCATACCAGGCTGAAAATGGAGCGCAGCCTAAATAAAGGGGCGTGGCCTTGCGGGGGATCCCGACAACATCACTCCGGGGGCAGCCGGGCATCACCGGAGGAGCACTGTCAGCTCCTCTTCTATGACAGGAGCCGAGTGCTGCAGGAGAATGTGACACTGCGGCACCGGCATTTTGGTGCCACCCCCTCCAAGGGTGACACCCATGTGTGGCCCGTTACCCCCTCACCCTCCTCATGATGCCACTGGGTCCCAAGCATTCCAGATATGGAAGACTCAACCTGTATAAGATTCAGCGGCATAGCTAGATATTATATGAGTGGTCCCTATATACTTTTTATGATGGTGCCCATCAGTCAGGTTCCATAACAAAACTTTTTTTTATCTGTGTGAAGAGTCCGCTGTACTACTGGGCAGTTGCTTGGCCCACTATGGTTACAGTTATGCCCTAGATCATAATATTGGGCTGCAAATCTTCAAAAAAACTAAAATAATTCAAGAGTAGTATTCTGTCACTATGGTTTTATTGTATGATCTGGGCAGACCTTATTTTTTTATGTTTCCCAGCAGAACAAAATATTAGAATTAAATTTATGTTCTTTATTTATGATGGGAAAATCCTACTGTATTATATTACTTAAATACTAGAGATAATAAATATGTCTTCAGTTGGGAATCTGAGAGACAGTGAAACATAGACTTCTTTGTATGTTTCCTGCTGACAAAGAGTTTCAGAAACTAGAAGAGGGATGTTAAATCTGCAGTATGTTAATTGTCTGCAATATACTTGCTCCTACTGATGAATTCTTTGATCAGTACTAATCAGAAAGGCAATTATTTACTACACAAACAGTAATTCCACACTCACACTCAAATATTTTAAGTTTAGGGTGAAGTCAGAAACACTCAATTTTGAAAATATATTATATAACAGCTCTCATGATGGCAACATGGTTTCTCTAATTTACTACAGCTTATTTGATTTCATTGTACAGACAAATTAATGGACATTTTACATCATAAGATGCAGGTATTCAAGGGTCCATTGTAAATAGAGAGCTTAGAATATCACACAGAATTTAATTGGCACCTCGTATAGACATTTGTATTTAACTTTACAAATTAAACAACAGAAATGGGGACTTATTTCTATTATAATTTATTTCTGCAGATATTGAAACTGTAATTATCTAAAATAGAAGAAAATATGCTGCTTGCTATGTTGAACCTGAAAGTACCAGAAGCCGTTAGGCAGAGTCAGCACTAGTTTTTGATGATGTCCATTGAAGGAATTTGCTTTCAGTGTTATACAGCTAACTTCCATGAGCAGACACCCACAATAACTGATCTATCTGGAGAACAACATTTATAGATCAGGGCCTGAAAATTGTATTAATGATCTATACAAGGAGAGCAAAGGTCCTATTTATGGATGTAATCAAGAATGCTTGGTAGAACATTAAGAGAATTCGAAAAAGTTGCTTTCTATGCTGTGTGATCCACGTGTATGGTCATTGCTCATCTCATAACAATCAATGATACCTATTCCACGCTCCTCACACTGAATGGAACACACAGCAAAAAAAGGGACAATGTGTCCATTGAGCAGTGCACTGTACACAGTGTGCTTAATTCTAGTACACTGCACTGTTTGATATTGTGCTTGTGCATAAAACTTAGAGTATGTGTTATAAGCAACAATAGTTTTAAAATTATAATTTTTTATTATTTTATTATTATTTTTTATTATTTCCTTTTATTTGACTGAGGATAATTTTTCGTAGCTTGATTTGTACTTAGGCCCTCATTCAGAGCCGGACGCAATTAGCGCTCGCTCGTCCTGAAAATAGGGGTGGCTATTCAAATGAACCATTCGCTGTTTGCAGTCTGTTCACGCCTCTATGTCTGAACGAGCGAACAAAACTTGCGGTCGTTTTTTGGGAAACTACGCCCCCTGGCCGCTCGCATCCTACGTCATGTCCGCTATTTATTAGATTAATCGAGTACATCGAACAGGGTATGAACTGCTCGCTATTCTTGTGATCGGTTTTTGCTACCACAACTTTGCGAGCAGTTCTGGCTATAAAATAACCCAGTGACGTGGTTAATGACGCTGCTGTATTAATTATGCACACCCATAAAACGCCCGTTTTGACCTTTAAGCATGCCTGCGTTCTGATTTCCACTCCCCGTTTTCAAGCACCTTCCCCTGTTACCACCCACATACGCCTCATTCTGTCACTCAAGTTAGCAGGCATTCGCTATTTTGCGAGCACATGAATTTCGACCGCACTGACTGGTTCACGCATGCGTATAACGATCCGTATGCATGCGCAGTTGGCCAAACATCGCTCGGAGCGAACGAGCTGCCGCTTACGAGTGGCTCTGAATCAGGCCCTTAGACCATACTTTAACAGAACTACGGTAGAAAAATTACCATTTTTTTCCTTTTCCGTGATTTAATGTATCCCTTGTCCTCTTCCCCTATCTACTAGCATCTCTCATTGGCAAAGCAGCTAATCATATCCTAGGAGAATTTTGTTGGCAGAATATGACACCATATGGGTGTTATTAACAATCCACAAATTAAGCTCATTATGTGGTGCTTGATTTTATAAACATTTCTCAATAGCGTACACAAATAAAATTAGTTTTTATGGAAATGTTTGCCAATAATGATGTCTGCTACTAAGTGATTTATGTCTCAACAAAATGTAATCAAAACACGTTCATTACTTTTAAATCACTTTTTCTAAACATCACTCCTGTCCTACCAGTGGGACATTGCTTGCGTTGTGAGAGAAGCGCGCCTTTTCTTGGTAAAAGTCAATCAGCCCATTTTCATATGTCAAGCCAGGTGCATCCTTGTGGAAGCGACAACATATCAATTTTACAAGTAACTGTTACGGAGTATCCCACGAGGGAACCAGTAACATTTAAACTAAAATGAAAATCACAGAATAGTGACTGAAAGATGGCAGCTCATATATACACTCAATAGATCAAGATTACAATGTATCTAATTAAAAAGGGGGGGGTTGCTCTGGCTACTGTATAACTGTAGATACATGTGAAAGAGGGATTACTTAAATCTGAATGATCAGTTATATCAGAAAAGTCTTTATTTTATTATACACCAAGAGCTGTGGATTTTAAAGCAGATGAATTCTGAAATAATTTTGTTTGAACACAAATAACTTCAGGTTGCCCCACCTTCAGGTGACTAAGTTGTTGGCTGGTACATACCATCTTACAACTTTTATTACTAAAAAGAAAAAAGAGAGGGCTAGTTGCTGGGTCACTCTTTTATACATAAATACAGTTAAAATATAGGGCCTGATTCAGAGCCGTTCGCTATTTGTGGTCGTTCGTTCAAAAACAAGGGGTGGCTATTCAAATGATCCGTTCGCAAATTGCAGTCTGTTCCCACCTCTAAGTCTGAACAAGCGAGCAAAACATACGCTCGTTTATTTGATAAAAACGCCCCCTGGCCGCACGCACCATACGTCATGTCCGCTATTTATTAGATTAATCGAGTACATCGTACAGCGTATGAACTGCTCGCTATTCTGTGGTTGGTGTTTTCAACCGCTATTTTGCGAGCAGTTCTGAGTTAAAAAAAACCAAGTGACGTGGTCAATGACGCTGCTGTATTAATTATGCACTCCCTTAAAACGCCCGTTTTGACCTTTAAGCACGCCTGCGTTCGGATCTCCACTCCCCGTTTTCAAGCACCTTCCCCTGTTACCACCCACATATGCCTCATTCTGTCACTCAAAATAGCAGGCCCTCGCTATATTGCGTACCAACGATTTTCGGCCGCGCTGACTGGTTCGCGCATGCGTACTAAAAACTGTACGCATGCGCAGATGTGCGAACATCGCTCGGAACGAGCGTACTGCCGCTAGCGAGTGGCTCTGAATGAGGGCCATAGTCTTTAATCGTATATTAATAAAATGAATAGGTACACCACACAGAACACAAATATTAAACAGACATAATACATAAATCGCCTGACATAGGCAAATAAATTATTTTGAGAAATTAGATTGGGGAATATATTACCAATCTCATACAATGAATCTGGCGAAATATTGTAAAGTATGAATGAATTATACTGAGCACCACAATGTTATGCATCAGTCATATGGTGACCCATCACAAATACTGGTTGAAGCGGGTGTGACATGTATTACTGCCGGCCGCAGGCGTGAACTTGGCAGTCCTAAGTTTGTAGCAGTGATAAGGCTCGAGATGACAGCTGATCTTCGGATCAGCTGTCTCCTCACCAGAGCAATGTTAAATTGCTCCAGTGATTTTAAATCCACAACTGCTACTCGAAGCGAGTTGAATACTTAATTATTGGGGACCACCTCTCCCCCAATAATCAATAGGCCCCAAAGCACTGTACATAATGAAAGATGCAGAAAGTCATGTAGAAGACGAATTAGTGATCTGGAAGTTGAAAACAGCTTTAAGATAGGGATGATAATTAAGAAAATGTATGGAAATAAATTTTGTATAAAATACATTACTATGTATTAGTCAGGTACTGAACATCATTTATGAAGCTGAAATCATCCAATGTTCAGTGAAAACATTTCTTTGGGCCTACCGGGCACTTCAACTTCAAACTCTAGAAAACAGACCAATCCCTGCCATTGACTCATGTCTGGTATTGGCCAATGTGAAAACTTCCCTCCCCAACACCAGTGAGGAACAAGCTTGATATACCAACGAAAGAGGTCTCTGCACACTGAGACACCACAGTAACACCAACAGCACATGGCAGGTCTAGCAAAGCTACACAACACCTCTCTAGGTATTTAATCATATAGATTTGCTAATGGGATACCTGAGTGATAAGAACAAAAGTGTAGTCCACCAATAGGTAGGCTTCAGTGATAAAGTGCAATTATAAAAAAAGATTAGTGAAACAAATTTTAGAATTCAAAATTACATTTTATTTTAAAATGTGCTCTGTTAACAACAAACTTTAAAAAAAAAAAAATATATATATATATATTTTTGTTTTCAAAAGCAAAACCTTTTTAAATTACATTTTATTGGCTTGAGACAGTTACAAAAGATATCTGGTAATAGAAGTATGGACCCAATAGCACTAATCTTTAGAAGTACCTGCACGAGGACAATTTAGATAACATCTACATAACACGGAACTTCATTGACCTGGATGTCACAAATGCGAAATGTAATCTGAAGACCTTACTTCTTCTCTCCTCCAGCAAGGCCCATCACTTCATTCACTCTGGTAAGGGGGAGGGGGAGGTGGGCTTCATGGGTAAAAAATAAGTATGCCAAACCCTGCGCACCAATACAGCAGCCTGGGGCTAAAATACTGGGGGTATCACTGAATCCCTAAAATACATATTCAGTAGGAAAATGATAGTATAGAACCCTAGGCGCTAGGACACAAATAGGGAAATAAACAGTATACTTCTTTTTGATGTTATTTTCTTATAAATGATTGAGTATTTCTAGACATAGAAAATACAGAGAAAAAACACACAAAATAGTGTAACACTATGAATGATAACACACTTGTTTTGAAATATAGCAAGCAACTGAGATATGGATGATTAAAAAGCAAGTATTTTATTACACAAATACTTAGTTAGCTTTAAATAGAGAAACTAGTGAACCATAAAATGAAATACTGTATACAAAGGTTTTAATCCGGCTCCATATTATGGGCCGATATGAGTATACAGAATGTACGGTAGTATGCAATTAAGCTAAAAAAGCAAAAAAACATATGCACACATGTAAAGTCAATGTATAGTTAATATTATATAAATCCAAAAGGAAGAGAAACAGTAATGACCAAAGAGGTCCCCATAGCAGATTGGAACTGTATGTCCAGAGTTGATTTGCACACAGTGTAAATCCAGATTTTTACTCTGTCTAACAGGTGTAGTCCTCACTGGAACCGGTTTGTACATAGCTTGCATAGGCGACAACGCGTTTCGAGTGGTTACTCTTCCTCAAGGCTGTGGAGGATATAAGTCCAGTGGGTTTTAAAATGTCATAACTGGAACTGATGAGGTACCCCAATTCTGCTTTGCGGTGCCCCACATCCAGGAGGCTCGCAACTTCCTGTTACATGTGTGGCTTATTACAGTCTGGTACAAGTGGTGGGAGGAAGGTCCCCAAACTTCTCATGAGATGCTGCATCATGATTCTTCTTCCCCAATCGGTTAGATATTACAGTTCTGGGCAAAGGGAAGGTTGGAATAAGTGCTTGTGTGCTTCTGGATGATTCCAAGACCTAAAGTGTGAATACTCTTGGTATAATGTGAATATAAATATAAATTAATAGCAAATAAATAAATGAATATAAATATAAAAAGTGCAAAATGATGCTGAATTTTAGAAATTACTCTATACAAAGTAGGATTGGGAGACTTCCACAATTGGGCCAATGTGGCTCTAGCCATGAGCAAAATTTGGCCTGTCAAATAATGTTCGTTTTTAGGAATAGAATGAAGGCCCTCCATGGATTTTTTAATACATCTCTCCTCCGTCAGCCATGGTGTCCATGCTCAGAAACACCAAAGACCATTTCAGTTTAACTTGACTGCGATCCATGAATTTGAGGTTATGTTAAACACCAGCAAAAGTCTCATGCAAGTGTACACTGACATCATAGAGGAGATCCTAGAGTTTCCCAGCAAGAGTCTCATGCAGGCCACCAACATCATGTAAGATATACAGGAGAACATCAATCCATACCAGGAGGTCCTCAGCACGTTTACTTACTCCATGATCTTCATCTGCATGAATACCTGCATAATGTAAAGCACTCTTTTATTCACACACATGTATGTACTATGCTATAACTTGCATACTGCTAGTACCAGCCCATAAGTCCCCAGTCTATATGTGGTTCCTTCCTTCAAGGACATGTGCTATCTTCATAAGTACCTGCAAAGGACAACTTCATTACCATCTACATGACACTGAACTTCATTGAGCTGGATGTCACGAGGGCGAAATGCAATCGGAAGAGCTTACGTCCTCTCTCCTTCAGGGAGGCCTATCACTTCATCCAGCCTGGTAAGGGGCAGGTGGGCTTCATAGGTACACACCTATCTATCACTGTCATCTAACATGACTATGTTCTCTGTTCCCCAACTCCGCTGCCTGGAAGCCATTCTTGGTACTTAGGGCCTGATTCAGACCCACTCGCAAGCGGCTGTCCGCTCGCAAGTGGGTCGATGTTGTGCACTGCGCAAGCGCACAACGGCGGGAGCTACGTCATGCGCATGCGCTAGACGCGACGAGCGAAGGACTTTCCTTCGCTCGTTGTGTCTGATCAAAGGGGGCGTGCTGTCGATGTTGATTGACAGCACGCCCCCTTTGGTGGGCGTGCCGGGGGCGTGCCTCCCTGACGGAGGCGTTCCCAAGGGAACGCCTACCGTCAGAAGCCGGCCCACTGACATCACTAGTGATGTCAGTGGGAGTGATTTTGGCTCTGACAGAGCCAAAATCACTCCGGGCCTTGCGGTTGAAAAACTCAACCGCAGGCTCCGGCTCGCAGTGGCGATGGTTGCGATGGTCAAGACCATCGCGGCCATCAAACTGCACGCTCGTATAGGCTGTGGGTGGTGACCCACAGCTATACGAGCGTCCAGGAGGACGCTCCATAATTATGGAGGGCGGCCCTCATTCAGAGCGTGCGCTCTGCTCAGAGCGTACGGCTCTGAATTAGGGCCTTAGACCCTCTTACCCTTTTCTCAGCACTGTCAATTTACTGGTAGGTGCATATCTGCTTGCCAGTCATCTTAGATTCTCCTATAGCTGTGGTCTGTCACAGCAAGCGCGCCACCATCTTGCCTGAAGTTAGCTGAGTAGTTTCAGCCATTCACAGCATCCCTACGCTGCACATACGTTTCATATTCAAACCTGTTGTCATGCCTTCAGCATAGGGTTAGTTATGTTGCACTAATTCACATTAGCAGCCCTACCTAGTGGTCAGGACAGCAGCAGTTTAAGTCTGATCCATTTTGATCTTCTTAGCATTCCATAGCAGTCTAGCAATGCATTCTGGGCTAAAGGAGCTGTAAGCAGCCATTTTCCTTTTCACATGGTCCCAGACAGTCATCATTACATATGCTCAACCTGGTACAGCATCCAATGGTGAGTTCTAAGCTTCAACTGTGCCATAGATCTGCTTAGCCAGTTATGTTATGCATGTTAGCTGTACTATGTGACATTGCAGCCTGTACTTTGCATACTGTATGTTTCATGTTGTTTGCATATCCCATGTTATGTATATGTTTGCCTTGCATTCCCATGTACATATAGTAGTAACTGCTTTTCATTGTTTGTTTACAGTTTTACCAACATTACTTGCCATCACTCATCTCATCACATCACTTGTCATCACTTCACATCACTTGCCACATCACTAGTCATATCATATTTTATCACATTACTGATCATTTCTATGCAAGTTCCTCTATCGAATAATAAACTCAGTTCTTCAGATCACATCTGACTGGATTATTGGAAGATAGAGTATTGGTTATGCTGGCTGCTCCAAATTTGTCATATATCTGACTTCATCAACAACATTTTCTGTCAGCAAGTGGGACACATACTGACTCACAGATCTGTTACACTGCCAGCCAAAGCTATCTGCATATGACAGTACAAGAGTTTCTATACAGTCTAACCATGGCAGCTCAGCAATAGGCATACCGCCATTGACTACACAGGAATTTCATACTGTCTGTACAGCCACCTGCATATGACAGCACAAGAGTTTCTATACAGTCTAACCGTGGCAGCTCAGCAATAGGAGTAACCCCATTGACTACACAGGAATTTCACACTGTCAGTACAGCCACCTGCATATGGCAAGACAACAGTTCCTGCACAGTCAAACAGCCTAACAACAGTCCCAAGACCCTGACTACTCACAGACCTGCTACAGTGTCAGCTCAGTTATCTGCACATAACAATACAGCAGCCTCTACACAGTCAAGCATTTCCATTCCATCATCATGTCACAGAAGATGACATCTTCATACAAAACAAGGTCCCAAGTTTCTAGTTCCTCTAAATTTTTATCTATCAGCAATGAAGCCATAATGGCACACGCAAAAGCGGAAGCTGCAAAAGTGTGGGCCACCTTTGCTGACCAATAGATGCAATTGAAAATAGAAAAATCACGTTTAGAAGTAGAGAAAGGAATAGAGAGGTCACGTCTGAATGCAGAAAGATATTTGGAGAGGTCACGTCTGAATGCAGAAAGAGATATGGAGAGGTCACGTCTGAATGCAGAAAGAGATATGAAGAGGTCATGTCTGGATGCAGAAACAGTTATGGAGAAACAACGCCTAGAAGCAATTAGTGAGAAGCTCACTTCAGAGAAGAAGGCAGCAGCTGCTGTCGCTGAAGCACAATTCTTAGAGTCTGTAGAACTTATTGATATAAGGAGGATCAATGTGCTTGACGCAGAGCTTGGATCGCAGAATTCATTGCAACGCACATCAGAATATGTAAATCAAGCATCCAAAATGGACAGCAAACCTCAATCAGTACAAAGCATGCATTCAGATTTCATCAGTGAAACAAGCCAAACACACTATGCAGCGCCCCCACTAGTCAACAGTGAACTGCAAACTTGCAAACAAGAGAATTCTAGACACAGGGAACCCATGAGGGACAACCCTCCCCCATACCAGGTGTTTGAATCTGCAAACTACAACAAAGGCACAACTACCCGCACACAAAAGTGGTATGATACAAGCCAACAGGAACCATACAATCCTAACAGGTATGACCACGCACCATTTACTCACCATGTTAATGCACAAACAGCATCTCCTAGAGCCAATCAAGACACATTAGACTTTGCCAAGTTTCTTGCTCGCCGTGAGCTGGTCACAAATGGACTCTCAAAGTTCAATGATTGCCCTGAGAGCTTCAGAGCCTGGCAATCCTCTTTCCAAAATGTAATTCGAGGGTTAGGCCTTTCACATAGCGAAGAGATAGACCTTTTAATTAAATGGATTGGGAATGAATCCGCTGAACATGCTAGAAGGATAAGAGTGATCAATATTAACCACCCTGAGAATGGCCTTAACAAGATCTGGGATAGATCAAATGAGTGCTACGACTCACCAGAGATAATAGACAGTGCACTATTCAAAAGAATTGATGATTTCCCTAGGTTACCTAACAAAAGCTATCAGAGACTGAGAGAATTAAGTGACCTACTAATGGAGCTTCAAGTAGCCAAGTGTGAGGGAGACTTAAGACTTGCTTTCCTCGACACAGCCAGAGGCATTAACCCTATAGTGCAAAAGCTACCTTACAATCTGCAGGAGCAATGGCTCACCCATGGTTCCAAATATAAGCAGCGGCACAACGTGCCATTTCCACCATTCTCTATTTTTGTGGACTTTGTGCACCAACAAGCTAAGACCAGGAATGATCCTAGTTTTGCCTTTACACTGACTAGCTCAACCCCTATTCTACCTAACCCCCGCAAAATGACAGTCACAGTTCACAAGACTAATGTGCATTATACAGATTCTTCCCACAGGTCTACCTATTCTACTCATCAAGAGAACAAAGATAAAGATCCTACCAAGCAGTGTCCCCTGCATAACAAACCGCATCCTCTCCTGAAATGCAGAGCCTTCAGAGAAAAGTCCCTGGGGAACCGCAAAGCATTCCTAAGAGAAAACGGCATCTGCTACAAGTGCTGCTCTTCTACAACCCACCTTGCCAAGGATTCTAAGGTTAGTGTTAACTGCATAGAATGTCACAGCACAGAACACAACACAGCTCTACACCCTGGACCTTCCCCATTGACTTTACAACACAGTTATGGTGACATAGAGCATGGCGGGGAGCTCAGTGTGGAGCAAAGAGACACTACCGCAGTCATACCAGAGATAACTTCACAATGTACAGAAGTCTGCAAAGACACTATTAGTGGCAAATCTTGCTCCAAAATCTGTTTAGTCAGAGTCTACCTCAACGGTCAACCAGAGAAAGCCGTCAAACTTTATGCAATCCTAGATGATCAAAGTAACAAGTCTCTAGCCAGATCAACCTTCTTTGAGACCTTTAACATCAAAGGACCCAGCACTCCATACTCCTTAAGGACTTGTGCAGGAAGTTTCGAGACAATGGGGAGAAGAGCAATCGGCTATCAAGTCGAGTCCTTAGACGGAAAGACATGCCTTCCCTTACTCACTATCACTGAATACAATGAGATCCCTGATAATAGGTCTGAAATCCCTACACCAGACGCAGCTATCCATCATGCACATTTGAAACGTATAGCACATCTGATACCAGAGCTGGACCCGCTAGCCCAGATAATTCTACTCATTGGGAGAGATATCTTACGAGTCCACAAAGTCAGAAGTCAGATTAACGGTCCACACAATGCTCCTTATGCTCAAAGATTAGACCTAGGATGGGTCATAATACACTTCCTCATAAAGGAAATACCACACTGCACTGTCATAGACTCTCCTAGTGACAACCACATCTGTGACAGCTACCAAGAACATTTGGGGTGCACAGTCTTCAAAAGAACAAAAAGGGATGATCAAGTCGCAATGTCTATAGAGGACAATCTATTCCTGGAAATAATGAAAAAGGGACTAGTCAAAGATGATGCCAACAGTTGGGTTGCACCTCTACCCTTTAAAACACACAGACAGCGCCTACCTAACAACAGAGAACAAGTATTTAAATGCTTCTCTTCACTAAAACACAACTTCCACAGGAATCTAGAAATGAAAGATCACTTCTTCTCTTTCATGGACAAAATATTTGAGAACGGTCATGCTGAGATAGCTCCCATTCTTAAAGACACAGATGAATGCTGGTACTTACTGTACCAATGTTTGGAGTACACCACCCAAAGAAACCAGGTCAGATCAGAGTTGTGTTTGATTCCAGTGCCAAGTTCGAAGGCATCTCCTTAAATGATGTTCTCCTGACAGGACCAGACCTTAACCATAAACTCCATGAAGTACTCATACGTTTCCGCAAGGACTCTATTGCCTTCACAGCTGACATTTAACAAATGTTTCATTGCTTCCTCATGAGGAAAAGTGAAAGGAATTTCCTAAGATTCCTTTGGTTCAGAGACAACGACCCCTCTAAAGATATTGCAGAGTACCGCATGAGGGTACACATCTTTGGTAACAGCCCTTTCCCTGCAGTTGCCATCTACGGACTCAGACGTTCAGCTCAAGAGGGCGAGCTGGAGTATGGTTCTGATGTTAGACAACTTGTGGAAAAAGGTTTCTATATAGATGACTGTTTAACATCTATGCCAACGGATGAGACAGCAATCGGCCTCCTCAAGAGAGCTCAGGAAATGCTTGCCTGCTCTAATCTCAGGCTTCACAAAATAGCTTCCAACAGCAAAAGAGTGATGGAAACCTTCCCTTCTCAAGATCATACCTGTGACTTAAGGGATTTAGATTTAGTAACTGATTCTCCACCAGCTCACCGTAGCCTTGGACTGTTACGGGACTTAAAATCAGATTCCTTTACCTTCCAAGTGAACAGTGAGGAAAGACCCTACACCCGCAGAGGTGTCTTGTCTGTTATAAACAGCTTGTATGACCCCTTAGGATTTGCTGCTCCTGTCACTATCCAAGGTAAAGCCTTGCTCAGAGACCTAACCTGCGATTCATCTGACTGGGACGCGCCACTGTCTCCTCAGAAAAGAGATTTGTGGGCGGAGTGGAAAATTTCTCTGTCCACCTTAACCAACCTTTATATTACACGTTCATATGCTCCTGTGCCTTCTACAGAAGTACAAAACCAGAGACTATGTGTATTTTCTGATGCCTCAATCCAAGCAATTGCCGCTGTTGCATATCTTAAAACTGTGGATATTAGAGGCCAGTGTCATATTGGGTTTGTCATGGGCAAAGTGAAGTTAGCACCACTTCTAGAGCATACCATACCCAGGCAAGAACTTCGTGCTGCAGTGCTAGCTGTGACAACGATCCATACCATGATCTCACATTGTCAACTATTCTACACAGGTTGCAAAGATTCTCAACTTGGAAATCACTTCTTAGAGCAATTACCTGCCTAACTCATACAGCCCCTTCATTTAAACGTGCCACATTTCTAAGAGTAACTGAATGTATAGGTTGGCATCACTGCCAAAATATTTACGTAACCAAAGAATTACAAATTCACTCAAACATCAACACTAAAGGTGTAGAGAGATACCTCAGTGAGCAAAGTTGTACATGGACTTTCAACCCACCTCATTCTTCTCATATGGGAGGTACATGGGAAAGGATGATTGGCATAATACGCAGAATCCTTGATTCCATATTCCAACAAGTAGGTACTGCAAGACTTACTCACGAGAGTTAACAACTTTCATGGCTGAAGTCTCAGCTATCGTCAGTGTCAGACCTTTGACTTCAGTTTCTAATGACCCAGAAGATCCGCTTCTACTTACTCCTGCTACCCTTCTTACTCAGAAGACCGGGACTATCTATGCTCCTTCTGGAGAGTTCACCAACAAAAACGTATTCAATCGAGAATGGAGGCAAGTTCAAAGCCTAGCAAACACCTTTTGGGACAGGTGGAAAAGACAATATATCTCTACCCTGCAGCCAATGACCAAGTGGCAAGTTGCCAAACCTAACCTAAAACCTGGTGACATTGTGCTTGCCAGAGATTGTCAGTCACAACGTAACAAGTGACCTTTGAGTACTGTCACCAAGACGTTCCCGAGCAAGGATGGAAAAGTTTGTAAGGTCGAGGTCAAGATCTGTAAGCGAGGAGAGACTAAGTTGTTTCTCAGACCAGTGTCTGAACAGCTTTTACTGTTACCTACTTCGAGTTTAAATTTGTGGTATCAACGATACCAGACGGGGAGTGTCATGCCTTCAGCATAGGGCTTGTTATGTTGCACTAATTCACATTAGCAGCCCCACCTAGTGGTCAGGACAGCAGCAGTTTAAGTCTGATCCATTTTGACCTTCTTGGCATTCCATAGCACTCTAGCAATGCATTCTGAGCTAAAGGAGCTGTAAGCAGCCATTTTCCTTTTCATATGGTCCCAGACAGTCATCATTACATATGCTCATCCTGGTACAGCATCCGATGGTGAGTTCTAAGCTTCAACTGTGCCATAGATCTGCTTAGCCAGTTATGTTATGCATGTTAGCTGTACTATGTGACATTGCAGCCTGTACTTTGTATACTGTATGTTTCATGTTGTTTGCATATCCCATGTTATGTATATGTTTGCCTTGCATTCCCATGTACATATAGTAGTAACTGCTTTTCATTGTTTGTTTACAGTTTTACCAACATTACTTGCCATCACTCATCTCATCACATCACTTGTCATCACCTCACATCACTTGCCACATCACTTGTCATATCATCACTTATCACATTACTTATCATATCTACGCAAGTTCCTCTATCGAATAATAAACTCAGTTCTTCAGATCACATCTGACTGGATTATTGGAAGATAGAGTATTGGTTATGCTCGCTGCTCCAAATTTGTCAGACACTTAGTGCGGGGCACTACACCTGTGCTAGAGCTTCTTATTGAAACTGCTCCTTGCCACCTGTCCATTACCTGTACAACAAGTCTCTTAGGACACCTGGTTCCCTGTGACAGAAGCAGTTCCTAGTTCCTGAGCTCCAGCATCTGTACCAGTCCTCTTCGGTTTTTTTTTTTTACCTGTGTGCTCTCTTTCCAGTGGATTCAGCCTGTCGTCAGCATTCACCATTCTGCAGCAAAGAGTTACTATCTCCTCACCATTTGTAATCAGTGCTCTCCTATACCAGTGTGCTGTCTGCCTCCTGCAGCAAGATCTCTGCATTATTACAGTATGCTATACCTAGCCTCCTGCATGCAGTCTAATTCACCACATACCAGAGTTGCCTACCTTTTCAGATCTCTTCCCGGGAGAAGCCCGGGTAAGAGAAGCAGGAGGGGGGTGATGGGGGCGGGGGCCTGACTATTCGCGTCATTAAGCCAAATTGCCGCGATAGGCTAGAATTTGCATAGGGGGCGGGGCCAAATTACATGATTCATGTAGAATCATGTTTTAAGCCCCGCCCCCTACACGGAGACCCACGATCGCCGCGGGTATTCTCCTCATTTTGCCCACTTCACTAGGAAGTGGGCAGAATGCGGGAGAAATGCCTACCCTTCCGGGGGTGCGGGGGGTTACCCGAAAAATCGGGAGCCTCCCGCGAAAACCGGGAGGGTAGGCATGTATGCCACATACCATCTGTGTTCAGAGCTACTCCTGACTGTCATGTTGTTCTAGCTGTCTTTGCAGACCCAAATGTTCTATTGTGTTACGGGCTGATCCATCCTATACTCATAAAGCACTATTTTGTACTAGGTTGTACTAGGTTGTATAGCTACCACAACCAGGTAGCATACTTAGGGACACATTTAATAATGAGTGATATTCTTGTTATCACTATTACTAATATTAAATGGAGCTCTAACCAATCATCTCCTAACTGTCATGTGTTTGAAAAATGACAGTTAGGAGCTGATTGGTTGGAGCACCATTTAATATTTGTAATGAGTGATAACAAGAATATCACACTTTATTAAATATGCCCCTTAGTTTAAACTAGATTTACTGTTTTCTCCTATATTTTATAAAGGTGATACTGAATAAGGAGAAGAATCATTCACGCTCCTGGTTTCATTCATGCAATGTTTTATATTGTATGTCACTTTCGCTTCTGTTTTCTTGCTCATACGATTTGTGTTTTTGTACTTTTAAGACTCTGCGGACCCTTTCTGGCACCATATAAATTAAGGATGTGCACCGACCACCGTGTTTTGGTTTTGGATCTGTACCTCTTGCAAGGTTTTGGATCTGGATTTGGTTTTGCAAACCACTCGCAAGTGTTCAGGTTTTGGATCTGGATTTTTTAAATAAAAAATAGAAAAAAAGGAGTCTTAATTAAGGGAAAATAAGCATTAACAATTTTGGGCGAGAAAAACATGCAGAGATGTACGCTAATGCCTCCGCTGCTGCGTCTGTGTATGTAGCTGCTATATGAAAATATGCAAATGTCGCAGCTGCAAGGAAATGTATTGAGACACCGACCTGCGGCTATGCAAATCCAAGCATCTGCGTACAAAGAATCAGCAGAGGTCTTAGATCATTCGATTATCAAAGTTCTGAGTGAGCCTATGGCCCCACAGAATGGCCGTGGTAACTGAGACGCCGGAGACATATTTCTTGCTTACCGAATCGCAGACGCAGGATTTGACGTGCCCCCAAAATAATGGAGACACTCCTACATTCTTGGCCTCCACTCCCCGTCACCTCCCACTGACGATCCCTAAATGTCAATCACACTGCGATTAACAAGCTGCAAGCAACAACGGTAATGTACTTTGACGAATGCACAATTGCGACTTAGATGCATGCGCCGTTTACTGATAATCGCTCAATTCCATTAACTTTGGCACTGCGTACAATTGAATCAAGCCCTATGTTCACTTAAACTGTATACCTGTATGCCGAGTATAACTTGTGTCTCTTATGCTAGGTGCACACTATACAATTTTTGGGCTGACCACACAGAAATTGGGTCGTTGGCCCGATAATTGTTTAGTGTGTATGCTGTACCAGGGCCCGATGGTCGGTCCAGAACCTGTAGGAATGGCTCCTGATATAGCGTGTGCTGCACACACTTTGCCATTCACTTCGTTTTGGTATCATGTGTACGGACCATGGCCAATGTCTGTTTATTAATTAGCAATCCCCTATGGAGATGAGATGATTTGGAATTACAACAAAACGATTATTAGGTAGTGTGTACACTGTACATCGGGATTGTTATAGTCTAGTCCAGTGGTTCCCAAACTGGGTACCGTGGCACCCTGGGTTGCCTCAGGGCACAAGAAAGGGTGCCATACTGTAGGTTGATGGTCCAGGACCAAACAAAATTATTTATGGTCAATGTGATAGGCAAAACCAGTGTTGGTGGCTGCCAATCATAAAGTATGTGGAGAAACAGAGGCGCAACCCTGTCCACTTCCACACAACTGAACCTAAGGTTGACATAAGCACAATTTACTTATTTTAATTATATTTTCAGAATTTCTCAATAAGAAACTTTTGGCCTAGGGGTGCCGTGAAAAAAATGCTGATACTCTAGGGTGCCATGTTTCAAGAAAGTTTGGGAACCGCTGGTCTAGTCTTTTCCATGATTTGGCAAATCGTATATAGTTGCACAACTCCAACATTACTAATTATATATAACAATACATTCGAATTTTGCAATAAATAAATAAATAGAGGTTTTGGCATAATCATGGCCATGGTTATGGGCCTACCCACTGCGCCCAGGTAACCTCTGAGGGTAGCTCCCTAACATACTGGGGTTAAATTCCAGAGCACAGGACACCCCCAAACAGACCCAGCTGAGCCACCCCAGGGCATCACTCTAATGAGGAAAGGTGTAGTGTAAAAAGGTGTTAGATAGATAAGAGCAGCTACTGCTGGATATAGTAAGGTGAAAAATAAAGATGTGAAAATAATATATATATATATATATATATATATATATATTAAACAAATAATAGAGGTGCTAAAAGTGCAATAAAGGAAAAATGTGTTTATAATGCAATGCCCCGAAGCAACCCAACCAATGCAATCCAGGGGATCCACGCCCCAAATATCAACCCATACCTGCACTACAGTATAAAAATTTGTAGGACTTACCTAGATTGTGTCTCTCAGAGCGTTAACTAGACTTTTTGGTGCCCTGTGCCAGAAAGAGCACTGGCGCCCCCCTCATTTTTCAAAGGGACATAATGCACCCAAACAAGGGCCATGGCTTCATGGGGAAGGGACAGGGAAGAGATAGGAGAGGCCAGGAGATGCTGGGGATGAAATAAGAGGAAGCTACAAGCAAGAATGATAATTAACAGAAATTTGACAGGCCCAAACAGCGACCCCTGACCTGTGGTGCCCTGTGCGATGGCACCAGCCGCACTACATTAGCTACGGCTCTGGTGTCTCTTACTAAAGTGCAGTCAAAATGCCAGATCCCTGCTTAAAACCAATAGGGGACAGGTGGGAAGGGGTGCTGGCCTAGGCTTGAAGGAGTCTCATGCCTTCAGGTGTGCATAGGAGCACACTGAATAGAGTATATAGAAAAGGGCCCTAGCCTGCACACCCTGAATATATATATATATATAATACATATATATAAATATATATATATATATATATATATATTGGGAGGTGCTACCTGTGGAGACTATTGTTGCAAACACAAAAAGAAGGATTTCAAGTGCACAACTCCAGCATTACTAATTATATATAATAATACATTTTGCAATAGAATTTTGCAATAAATAAATAGAGGTTTTGGAAGCAATAGTCTCCACAGGTAGCACCTCCCATTATATATATATTCAGGGTGTGCAGTCTAGGGCCATTTTCTACAAATCATATATATAGTGTAATTAGTTTTAGAAACCTGTACAATTAGGTGATTATTATTTTGTTAGTTGTACTTGATTAATCCTTGTCCTTTCATTGAAATGAAACATGCATCATGGCTCCGGTGTTCTCTAATTTAGGTGATCAAAACACTGGATAATAGCATCCTTTTACTATTTTATTTCAGGCTGAGATAATTACGATGAAAGCAACATTGAAAAAAATAATTATACATTTTAAAAGATTCTCTCATCTTCGGTAAATGTGAACTCATTAAGAAGTTACATATATCACAGTGGTTCCAGATAAATGTGGTTGTTTCAGTGTGGTCATTTTCCTGTCCATATCCAGAGTATTCTGCTCTCACGCTAGGTTATGGTTGGGTTACTTTGCAGTTGGTATTAGGTTTGGATAACATTCCAGGTCATAAATTACTGGGCAGCCAGCCTTAAACAAATAATGGAGACAGTCAGACACAGAGACTGATTCCATAAGCAGTACTACGATTACAAGTCCAATAAAAAATTTATATAGCTTTGTGTCCCAAGACATTAGGAAATTAATACATTTTGGAAACAGACTTCGGAATTACAATATTTCCACTGCTTAGATGGCCTGTGATTTATAGCTTTTTATGTAGGTTTATATAGGTATTTTTCACACTGAAGTGTTTTTTTTTTGGTGGGTTTTTTGCTGTTTTTGTTTAGCTGCTTATATCATTCAGACAAAATATTTAATGGACAGCAACAAGACCAATTCAAGTCCACCAGTTAGGCCATGTGGAAATGTTCGGTAATATTTGAATCTCTCCTCTGTTCCCTCTTTTGACAGGGCGATAGAGGAGAGAGCCAGACACTGGATCATTGATATCTATGGAATAATGGAGACATGAAACCTGCAGATGTTTTAGGGTAGATGTACTACACTTCTTATATAAAATTATAGTAAATCGAAAGACAACTGAATATCATATGTTGCTTCCATAACAAAAGCAATAGAAGTTGTCCCTGTATCACAATCTACAATCTACGTGATCTTTTGAGAAACAAAATGGCACACTTCCTAGTCCTTTTTTGAAGTCAACTTTTATACACAGTGGGGGCAGTTATTCACAAGCAAAGAGCTACACCATGGGTAATATTTATATTAGTTTCTTTACCAAACATAGTTGACAGTACTTGCACCCATGCACGCAAGGGGGGGTTCCGAGTACCTAGAAACCCCCCTGTCCGACCCGGCGAGCAGCGCTCAACAAAAGATTTTTTATTTTTTTTCCAAGACTGACACTGCCTGGGCTGGCTGTAGGGGGAGCTGCAACGCGCAAGCCCCTCCCAGTCAGTTCCCAGGCCGGGCGCACAGTGATCGGAGAATGACTCAGCGCCTCATGCTGCACTGTCACAACTGCGTTGCGTTCGACTGTGGAGTTGTTCCGGAGCTTAGCTGAGTGTCAGCAACAAGATGTAGGTGGCCGGGCACCGGGATATTTATTGTTTAAGCCAGCGATCATGACTCACAGTACTGCTGGGGTAGCGGCTGCGGCGGGGATCTTGCAGGCGGCGGGGGGGCAGGGGCTGGGAGTAATATTTCTCATGATGCCATTCGACTGCTGTATAGGTAAGAGGGGGGGGGGAGCAGCCAGGTTGGGACAATATGTATTAATAATACCATACTCCATGTATTTTAGGTGGGGGGAGGATAATATTTATTATATTATGCCAGCTGTCTGCTGCATGTTATTCCGAGGGGGGGGGGGGATGGGAGGAATCCCATCCGCCCCACCCCCCGGGAATAACATATAGCAGACAGCTGGCATGATCTAATAAATATCCTCCCATCCCCCCACCGGGTGCCTTGGGACACAAAGCTATATAAAAATTTTATTGGACTTGTAATCATAGTACTGCTTATGGAAACCGCCCTCCCCAGCACACACCATGACCACAATAGAAATAGTAATATAATAGATTGTTACTATTGCTGCATGTTATTCTCAGTATCACTAATTAAATCATTAGCAGCAACTGTGGATCTTTTAAAATGTGTCAGCCAGTAATAAATATACCTGTGCACCAACTTGGAGATGTGGAAAACATGCACTGTTAGGAGTGCACTGCTATAGACCATCAATAGGGTTAATAATGAATACTGTATAATACACTATCCAGTACATAAGGAGACCGATATGTACATATATGTCCAGGGCAGTGCTAAGTTCTTCTGCTGCTCCCTCAGACTCCCGGACTAACTCCAATGCTCAGGAATGGTGCCCACATCTGAAAAAAAGACAATTCTGCTCAGACAGGATGGCCTACTGCAGTATTTAATGGCTTACTGTGATCACTGGTCCTGCCTGTATATGCTGGAATTATGCAACACAATATACTTTGTATATAACATATTAAAGCTGGATAAGTGCTAATTATACCCTCTTCATGGACTGGCCACACTCGCTCTAAAATCAAGCATTTGGAAACCCCCCTCTAGAAATCCTGCGTTTGCCACTGTCTCAGAGCCGGATTTAGAGCTCATGGGGCCCTAGGCAAGATACCAGTTTTGGGGCCCCCTCCCTCAATCCATAGCACTACATTTTTATTCCTGATTCATGCCTCTTTTACAGCACCGTGAAGGTCCACTGCATCCTTGAAACGTCGGCTATGTATGTATAATACACTTGCTTTTTCCTTGCTTTTGCAAACCTTTTCCGAGATAGGCCCCGCTGATTGCCCCTCTATAGCTTTTATTGCCTGTCCATTAAATATCACACTGCCCTCTGACAGCAATCACTCAGCACACTGTCCTCCATCCCAACTCACTCATGTCCCCCATACCACACACACTAAGGGCCATGTTTAATTTGAGGCGAAAAGTCCGAGGTCGGACTTTTCACCATCATCGCGGTTTTTTATGGGATAAAGTATCGGGTGCGTGCCCGCTTTATCCCCGTATTCAACTAGGATCCGGTGAAAAGATAAGTATCAAAATGTCCTGGGAATTTTCGGGAAATCATCCTGGCACCCCCCTAAAGATGATTTGACATGGGGGATCACTATGGGTACCCCCGATTTGGCCTGCTGAAGGTAGTCTGCGTTTTTTAATAGCCGCGGCAGGTGCATAAATGCGCCTGTGAAGAAGTGATGAAGAATAGCAAATTTGGGGTACATGAAAATGGGTCCAAGCATCTTTTTAAGTCCCTAAAGTGATTTTTTTGAAAATTCTTCAAAAATGCACCTGCCGCTACCACCCAAATTCTTTTGACATGAAAGTAAATTTTTGGGGGTGTACTTTTGATTTTTTTTTAACACAGATTACTTTTAGAAGACACTCCCAGGGCTGCAGACTATTTTTTTTAAGCCTGCACCCCCTAAACCCCAATTCTGTACTTTTCTTCGCCATGTATTACATGGTGAAAACTTATCCCTGTTTTCTAACAGACTTTTTACACCTGCGAAAAGTCTTTTTGTAATTGAATGAGGATAAGTGAAACAGGTGAAAATGACGTCATCAGCGATAAATTATTGTCGATAACCCGTTTTCGCTGGCTAATTAATACGGCCCTAAGCCAGTTACTGCCCCCTTTACTGCCTGTCTCACAGCACAACACCCCTCTCCCCTCACAGCACAACACCCCTCTCCCTCACAGCACAACACCCCTCTCCCCTCAAAGTACCAGTCTCCCCTTTCAGCACATCACCTCTTTCCTCACAGCAAAAACACCTCTCGGCGCCCCTTTTCCCTCACAGCACATAACTCTCTTAGCACAGAAACACAGCACAGACCCCCTCCCCTCACATCAACCCTCTCCACTCACAGCACAGAACCCCCACCCGTCACAGCACAGACTCTTCTCCTCATAGACACACTACCCTCATAGCACAGACCCTCCCTCACAGCACAAACCTTCCCCTGCACAGCACATTTCGCTCTGCCCTCTTGGTAACAGCCCTGCCCTCTTAGCACAGACCCCCCCTCCCTCTGCTCATTCAGCACAAGCCACTCCCACCATAGAACGCTCTCAGCCAAGACCAATCTCCCCAAACCACCTAGACTGCTCTCCCCTAACAACAGACTCCATTTCCCTCTTAGCATAGACCCCCTCCCCTCATAGCACAGACCCCCTCTCCCTCTAATTCAGAACAGACCACTCACACCATAGAACCCTCTTAGCCCAGACCCATCTCTCCAAACCATTCTAGACTGCTCTCCCCTATCAACCCCTAAACAAACATCGTGACTTACCGGCGCGTGAAAAAAGCTGCCGAGCCGCGGCCAATCGCGTGGGAGGAGAGCTGGCGGGGCGTCTCTCATTGGGCCAAGCGGTGAGGGAGGGGGCGTGGTAAGACGGGGCCTGGGAGAGACGGCAGACCAACAGCGGCGCCGGGTTTGGGGCTGGTGGTGATGTCCCCTAGCCGCGCACACTTACTGGTGCTGCCGCCGCACGTGAGTCGCAGCGAGGTCGGGGTGTCCCCAGCTGGTGCTCCCCGGGCCGGGCCCATCACACATAAGGGAAGAGCGGAGGACGCCACACACCCAGCCACTCCCCCTGCGTGGCCGCTCACGTGGGTGTCACTGGCAGCAGTAGGGATGGGACATCGAAAGAAAACATTGGAAGTACCAATGTTTTTAACATTGAATATAAAACATTATTTAGATATAAACATTGGTTCTCTGGAACCGATGTTTTTTTAAAGCAAACTGTATTTAAACATAATACTTTTAAAATAAGCTTATACTATGGCTATATTCATGGAGGCAAACAGTGTGTGCATATATGTATATATATATATATATATATATATATATATATGTGTGTGTGTATATATATATATATATATGAGTAAAGGACCGGACGGCACTCAGTGAGACTCCATAAACAGACCACAAGGAAGCAACTGTGCTTATAAGTACTCTGGTTTTGCTATATATATATATATATATATATATATATATTAGGGGTGTGCACCGGCCACTTTTCGTGTTTTGTGTTTTGGTTTTGGATCTGGATCTTTCTTCGTGTTTTGGATCTGGATTGGTTTTGCCAAAACCACCCTTCCGTGTTTTGGGTTCTGGGTTTTGTGTTTTGGATCTGTATTTTTTTGAAAAAAAGCATAAAAACAGCTAAAATCACAGAATTTGTAGGTTTTTCTGCTCCTATGCTATTATTAACCTCAATAACCTTAATTTCCACTCATTTCCAGTCTATTCTGAACACCTCCCACCTCACAATAGTGTTTTTATGTCCAAAAGGTTGCACCGAGGTAGCTGGATGACTATGCTAAGCGACACGAGTGGGCGGCACAAACACGTGACCCATCTAGGAGTGACACTGCAGTGGCAGACAGGATGGCAGTTAGAAAAACTAGGCCCCAAACTGTACATAATGCAAAGAAAAAAAGAGGTGCAAGATGGAATTGTCCTTGGGCCCTCCCACCCACCCTTATGTTGTATAAACAGGACATGCACACTTTAACAAATCAATCATTTCAGCGCCAGGGTCTGCCACACAACTGTGGCTGAAATGATTGGTTCGTTTGGGCCCCCACAAAACAAGCTGGCAATTAATGTGTCCCTGCACAAACTGGCTCTACGGAGGCAAGATGTCATCCTCATCCTCCTCATCCACCGATTCCTCACCCTCTTCAGTGTGTACATCCTCATCCTCACAAAGTATTAACTCGTCCCCACTTGAATCCACCACCACAGGTCCCTCTGTACGTTCTGGAGGCTGGTCTCCCTGGAAGAGCTGATAATTCATTTTGATGAACATCATCTTCTCCACATTCTGTGGAAGCAACCTCCTACGCCTTTCGCTGACAAGGTTCCCGGCTGCACTAAACACTCTTTCGGAGTACACACTGGAGGGGGGGCAACTCAGGTAAAATAGAGCCAGTTTGTACAGGGGCCTCCAAATTGCCTCTTTTTCCTGCCAGTACAGGTATGGACTGTCTGACATGCCTACTTGGATGCTGTCACCGATGTAATCCTCCACCATTCTGTCAATGGTGACAGTATCATATGCAGTGACAGTAGACATGTCAGAAATTGTTGCCAGGTCCTTCAGTCCGGACCAGATGTCCAAACTTGGTCCTGCCTGCCCTGCATCACCGCCAGCGGGTTGCTTAGGATACCTAAGTTTTTTCCTGGCAGCCCCAGTTGCGGGAGAAAATGAAGAAGGAGCCGTTGACGTGTCACGTTCCGCTTCAGCTGACAGTGTGTTCACCAGCAGGTCTTTGCACCTCTGCAGGCTTGTGTCGGCCGGAAAGAGAGACACCACATAGGCTTTAAACCTAGGATCGAGCACGGTGGCCAAAATGTAGTGGTCTGATTTCAACAGATTGACCACCCTGGAATCCTGGCAAAGCGAATGAAGGGCTTCATCCACAAGTCCCACATGCCGAGCGGAATCGCTCCGTCTTAGCTCCTCCTTCACTTTCTCCAGCTGCTTCTGCAAAAGCCTGATGAGGGGAATGACCTGACTCAAGCTGGCAGTGTCTGAACTGACTTCACGTGTGGCAAGTTCGAAGGGCTGAAGAACCTTGCACAACACGGAAATCATTCTCCACTGCGCTTGAGTCAGGTGCATACCCCCTCCTTTGCCTATGTCATAGGTGGATGTATAGGCTTGTATGGCCTTTTGCTGCTCCTCCATCCTCTGAAGCATATAGAGGGTTGAGTTCCACCGCGTCACAACCTCTTGCTTCAGGTGATGGCGGGGCAGGTTCAAGAGTGTTTGCTGGCGCTCCAGTCTTCGGCACGCAGTCGCTGAATGGCGAAAGTGGCCAGAAATTTTTCGGGCCACCCAAAGCGTCTCCTGCACGCCCCTGTCGCTTTTCAGAAAATTCTGCACCACCAAGTTTATTGTGTGAGCAAAACATGGGACGTGCTGGAATTTGCCCAGATGTAATGCCCGCACAATATTGGTGGCGTTGTCAGATATCACAAATCCCCAGGAGAGTCTAAGTGGGGTAAGCCACTGGGCGATGATTTCCCTCAGTTTCTCTAAGAGGTTGTCGGCGGTGTGCCTCTTACTGAAACCGGTGATACACAGCGTAGCCTGCCTTGTAACGAGCTGGCGTTTCTGAGATGCTGCTACTGGTGACGCTGCTGCTGTTGCTGCGTAAGGTGATACATCTACCCAGTGGGCTGTCACAGTCATATAGTCCTTAGTCTGCCCTGTTCCACTTGTCCACATGTCCGTGGTTAAGTGGACATTGTGTACAACGGCATTTTTCAGGACACTGAGGACACTTTTTCTGACGTTTCTGTACAGTCTCGGTATCGCCTGCCTAGTGAAGTGGAATCTAGACGGGATTTGGAACCGGGGACACACTACCTCCATCAATTGTCTAAATCCCACTGCACTAATGGCGGATACCGGACGCACGTCTAACACCAACATAGCAGTCAAGGCCTCAGTTATACGTTTTGCTTCAGGATGACTGCTGTCGTACTTCATCCTCCTCGCTAAGGACTGTTGGAGGGTCAATTGTTTAGTAAAAGTAGTGGTGTTCCTACTTCCTCTCTGGGATGATGAACGACTCCCAGCAGCAGCAGCAACAGCAGCAGCGGCAGCAGTAGGCGTAGCAATGCAGGATCCTCCGGAGGAATCCCGGATAGGAGAGTCAGTCATGCCAGTGATATGGCCTGCAGGACTACTTCCGATCCTGACTAAGGAGGAAATTGACGAGGAGGGAGTTGACGGTGTGGTTTGCAGGCGCTTGGATACAACAGGACAACGGGATTTAGGTGTCCCTGGACTGCTTACGGTCTGAGCCAAAGTTTCTGAACTTGACAGTAACTTTTTATGAATGCGCTGCAGGTGCCGTATAAGGGAGGATGTTCCTAGGTGGTTGACGTCCCTACCCCTACTTATTTCACCTTTACATATGGTACATATGGCAAGACAGTTGTTGTCCGGATTTGGATAGAAATATTGCCAGACCAAAGAGGTGGAATGTTTGGTCTTCTGCCCAGGCATGACCGTGATGGGCTTTTTCATCCCACGGACAACAACTGTCTCCCCCGGAGCCTGATTTAAACAAACCACATCACCATCAGAATCCTCCTCGCCAACTTCCTCCTCAGCGCCAGCTACACCAGTATCCTCATCCTGTTGTACTTCAACAGTGACATCTTCAATTTGCATATCAGCAAGTGGACTGTGGGTGCTCCTTTCAGCACTTGCAGGGGGCGTGCAAATGGTGGAAAGAGCCACCTCTTCCCGTCCAGTGCTGGGAAGGTCAAGCATCGCAACCACCACCACACTTGGACTCTCCTTGGGGATTTGTGATATCTTCTTAGAAAGCACAGTTCTTCGCTGTGCTTTTGCCAGCTTAACTCTTTTGATTTTTTTAGTGGGAGGAGTGCTTCCATCGTCATGTGAAGCTGAACCACTAGTCATGAACATACTAGGGATCGACCTTAGCCGTTCCTTGCCACTCCGTGTCGTAAATGGCATATTGGCAAGTTTACGTTTCTCTTCAGCTGATTTAAATGTCTTTTTCAAGGTCATTTTCCTGAACTTTGCCATTTGGGATTGTATGTGCCCTCTACTATGACATTGGGCATCGGCCTTGGCAGACGACGTTGATGGCATGTTATCGTCTATGTCATGACTAGTGGCAGCAGCTTCAGCACTAGGAGGAAGTGGTTCTTGATCTTTCTCTATTTTATTTTTATCGGAGAAAGTTTGGTCCTCCATTTATGTTATATCGATTTGATATATACGTGCGGCTAAACACAGAAAATAATTTTTTTTTTGGTTTGGACTGGAGTGTACTTTCGGGGGTTACAGCACCCTTTAACGGTCAAGCCAGCTGGCCCTTTACTTATGACACAGGCGCACGCTTGGCACTACTTTGTTGATGCACGTGCGGCTACTGCGCACACAATTCACAAACACAGAAAATAATTTTTTTTTTGGTTTGGACTGGAGTGTACTTTCGGGGGTTACAGCACCCTTTAACGGTCAAGCCAGCCGGCCCTTTACTTATGACACAGGCGCACTCTTGGCACTACTTTGTTGATGCACGTGCGGCTACTGCGCACACAATTCACAAACACAGAAAATAATTTTTTTTTAGGTTTGGACTGGAGTGTACTTTCGGGGGTTACAGCACCCTTAACGGTCAAGCCAGCCGGCCCTTTACTTATGACACAGGCGCACGCTTGGCACTACTTTGTTGATGCACGTGCGGCTACTGCGCACACAATTCACAAACACAGAAAATAATTTTTTTTTAGGTTTGGACTGGAGTGTACTTTCAGGGGTTACAGCACCCTTAACGGTCAAGCCAGCCGGCCCTTTACTTATGACACAGGCGCACGCTTGGCACTACTTTGTTGATGCACGTGCGGCTACTGCGCACACAATTCACAAACACAGAAAATAATTTTTTTTTGGTTTGGACTGGAGTGTACTTTCGGGGGTTACAGCACCCTTTAACGGTCAAGCCAGCTGGCCCTTTACTTATGACACAGGCGCACGCTTGGCACTACTTTGTTGATGCACATGCGGCTACTGCGCACACAATTCACAAACACAGAAAATAATTTTTTTTTAGGTTTGGACTGGAGTGTACTTTCGGGGGTTACAGCACCCTTAACGGTCAAGCCAGCCGGCCCTTTACTTATGACACAGGCGCACGCTTGGCACTACTTTGTTGATGCACGTGCGGCTACTGCGCACACAATTCACAAACACAGAAAATAATTTTTTTTTTGGTTTGGACTGGAGTGTACTTTCGGGGGTTTCAGCACCCTTAACGGTCAAGCCAGCCGGCCCTTTACTTATGACACAGGCGCACGCTTGGCACTACTTTGTTGATGCACGTGCGGCTACTGCGCACACAATTCACAAACACAGAAAATAATTTTTTTTTGGGTTTGGACTGGAGTGTACTTTCGGGGGTTACAGCACCCTTAACGGTCAAGCCAGCCGGCCCTTTACTTATGACACAGGCGCACGTTTGGCACTACTTTGTTGATGCACGTGCGGCTACTGCGCACACAATTCACAAACACAGAAAATAATTTTTTTTTTGGTTTGGACTGGAGTGTACTTTCGGGGGTTACAGCACCCTTAACGGTCAAGCCAGCCGGCCCTTTACTTATGACACAGGCGCACGTTTGGCACTACTTTGTTGATGCACGTGCGGCTACTGCGCACACAATTCACAAACACAGAAAATAATTTTTTTTTTGGTTTGGACTGGAGTGTACTTTCGGGGGTTACAGCACCCTTAACGATCAAGCCAGCCGGCCCTTTACTTATGACACAGGCGCACGCTTGGCACTACTTTGTTGATGCACGTGCGGCTACTGCGCACACAATTCACAAACACAGAAAATAATTTTTTTTTGGTTTGGACTGGAGTGTACTTTCGGGGGTTACAGCACCCTTTAACGGTCAAGCCAGCTGGCCCTTTACTTATGACACAGGCGCACGCTTGGCACTACTTTGTTGATGCACATGCGGCTACTGCGCACACAATTCACAAACACAGAAAATAATTTTTTTTTAGGTTTGGACTGGAGTGTACTTTCGGGGGTTACAGCACCCTTAACGGTCAAGCCAGCCGGCCCTTTACTTATGACACAGGCGCACGCTTGGCACTACTTTGTTGATGCACGTGCGGCTACTGCGCACACAATTCACAAACACAGAAAATAATTTTTTTTTTGGTTTGGACTGGAGTGTACTTTCGGGGGTTACAGCACCCTTAACGGTCAAGCCAGCCGGCCCTTTACTTATGACACAGGCGCACGCTTGGCACTACTTTGTTGATGCACGTGCGGCTACTGCGCACACAATTCACAAACACAGAAAATAATTTTTTTTTGGGTTTGGACTGGAGTGTACTTTCGGGGGTTACAGCACCCTTAACGGTCAAGCCAGCCGGCCCTTTACTTATGACACAGGCGCACGTTTGGCACTACTTTGTTGATGCACGTGCGGCTACTGCGCACACAATTCACAAACACAGAAAATAATTTTTTTTTTGGTTTGGACTGGAGTGTACTTTCGGGGGTTACAGCACCCTTAACGGTCAAGCCAGCCGGCCCTTTACTTATGACACAGGCGCACGTTTGGCACTACTTTGTTGATGCACGTGCGGCTACTGCGCACACAATTCACAAACACAGAAAATAATTTTTTTTTTGGTTTGGACTGGAGTGTACTTTCGGGGGTTACAGCACCCTTAACGATCAAGCCAGCCGGCCCTTTACTTATGACACAGGCGCACGCTTGGCACTACTTTGTTGATGCACGTGCGGCTACTGCGCACACAATTCACAAACACAGAAAATAATTTTTTTTTGGTTTGGACTGGAGTGTACTTTCGGGGGTTACAGCACCCTTTAACGGTCAAGCCAGCCGGCCCTTTACTTATGACACAGGCGCACGCTTGGCACTACTTTGTTGATGCACGTGCGGCTACTGCGCACACAATTCACAAACACAGAAAATATATTATTTTTTTAGCACTTGGGGGGAGCACCCCTGATGGACAGAGCACCCCCTGGACAACACTACAGCACCCCTTTAGGACTGGGACACTGCACAGGACTTTGGAGTGGACACAGCCCCTATGGAGAACTGACTGCACAACACAGTCCAGCCAGCCCCTATGGACTTTGAAGTAGTGGACACAGCCCCTATTAACAACAGCAGCACAGCACAACACAGCCAGCCCCTATGGACTTTGAAGTAGTGGACAACAGCAGCACTACACTACACTACACTACACAGCACTAACTCCCACCCTCCCTCTTCACTGTCCACAGCCGAGTGAGAAAATGGCGCCGACGCGGGTACCTTATATAGGATCCAAAACCCGCGAGACTCGGAAGGCGGGATGATGACGTTTTGCCTCGATGTCAGATCCGAGTCAGGCGGGAAAAGTCGAGCCTGACTCGGATCGGACTCGGATCGGGGGGGCTCGGGGGGGTTCGGATTTCAGAAATCCGAACCCGCTCACCCCTAATATATATATATATATATATATATATACACACACACACACACATAGCAGCACAAGAGGGTGTTTGTTTTCAGGGTTGCATTTTAAATTAGATGTGTTTACACGTTTTTATTTTCTTGCTGCAGTATCTGCAAATAGTTGTTTTGGGCTCATTATCTTTCCTATGTTATGGTGGTACCTTAATGTCCTCCACCTCCACACACAAGTAACACTGACAGACGTCCTTCTCACTCTCTTCTCTTCTCAATTTCATTTCTCTTCTCCATTTTTACAGATTTTACTCTTTCCAAGCCTCCTCTTTTTTTCTCTCTCTCTCTTCTCCACCCTCAGCTTAAGTCTCTGTCTATATCATGACAAACACACTCTGGGCCTGATTCAGAGCCGCTCGTAAGCGGCCGCTCATTCGCTCCGAGCGATGTTCGCACATCTGCGCATGCATATGGGGCGTAATGTGCATGCGCCAACCAGTCAGTGCGGTCGGAAATCGTGCACTCGCAAAACAGCGAGGGGCTGCTAATTTGAGTGACAGAATGTACCATTTGTGGGTGGTAACAGGGGAAGGTGCTTGAAAACGCGGGAGTGGAGATCCGAACGCAGGCGTGCCTAACGGTCAAAAGGGCATTTCATGGGTGTGCATAATTAGTAAAGGAGCGTCATCGACCACGTCACTTGGTTGTCTTTTAGCCTGAACTGCTCGCAGTGATTGCGGGAAGTAAAACCTACCACAAGCACTGCGAGCAGTTCAGATGCCTTTCGATATACTCGATTAATCTAATAAATAGCGGAGATGACGTGTGATGCGAACGGCCAGGGGGCGTCTTTACAAAATAGCGAGCGCATGTTTCGTTCGCTCGCTCGCTCAGACATAGAGGCGTCAACAGACTGTAAAAAGGGAGCACTCAATTTAAATAGCCGGCCCCTTTTTCTGAACGACCGTTCGCAAATAGCGTCCGGCTGTGAATCAGGCCCTCTGTCTCCTCGAGTCCTCCCTCTCGCTCTCTCAGCTCCTCACCAATGATGTCACGCCAGACACTGAGGCGCCGCTGGGTCTGTCACATGCACAGTGCACATGCAGTGAGTGCCTGACAGTAACACTGTGAGACTGACAGCTCAGTTACCAATAGCTGCAGCAGCCAGACACCCCAAGCAGCCAACCAGTGTTCACTGAGAGCAGCACCAGTGACAGTGAGCCAGGGGTGGGACTGTCCTATGTGCTGCTGCTAATTGGTTGACAAGAGTGTCTTTCACTCTGTCAGCCACCTCCCCCAGCAGCATGCAGCAGCCATAGCCCAGTCAGTGTTTTGTACTCTATTCTTAAGTTGTAACTGACTATAAAACAAGGAGAGAGCCAGCTGGCAGCCCAAAGCAGTGACAGCACCACAGTGTTACACAGCAGTGACAGCACCACAGTGTTACAAAAAAAAACAAACAAAAAAACATTGGAAAAGCAGGGAAAAACATTGGGGGAGAAATCTTGCGATGGTAATGAAACATTGAATCAAAAACATTGCAGGGTTAAACATTGAACATCGAAACCATTTAACCGATGTTTCCGATAAAACATCAAATGATCCCCATCCCTAGGCAGCAGTACACAATAATTCTAAGTATAACTTGGACGTGACGTGATGACGTCACGTCGCCCTCACGGATCCATCCAAGCCTCCTGAATGAGGCACAAACACTGCTTGGTGGTAGGGCCGCCGGCTGGCTGTGGTCTGTGACTCCGCCTCCTCCCCCTATAGGTACCGTAGGAGCAGGGCACCAGATGTGTGTGTGCCCTCTCCTTGTCCGGGCAGCAGTTAGTCCCAGCAGCAGCTTTATACACAGGGACGGATTTCGGGAGGAGGGGGGGGCCCCCGACTACGGGCCCCATGGGACCCGCTGGGCCCTAGGCGAACGCCTAGGTTGCCTAGCGGTAAATCCGGCCCTGCACTGTCTTGAAGTCTATATTATTATTATTATTATTATTATCATCCTTTATATATATGGCGCCACAAGTGTTCCGCAGCGCCTTACATAGTACATAAAACTAATAACTGAACAAGAAACAAGTAACTTACAGTACATTACAGTGCAGGACAAGGACATGGTTTATATACATTGCTGCAATAGCGATTAAAGCACTCACAATAAGCAGCCGGGAGTTGGCAGTCACGTGTTAGGTGCCCTTATGGGGAGTAAGGAGTAGAAGAAAATGTAAAGAGAAGTACATGAGGGAAGAGGTATACACTGAGCATCCAACACAACAGTGGTTTGGGACTTGAATAAGGATATCGGCCTATCTCTTCTTGTTCACTATAGTATATGACATGTAGAACAATGAACAATAGTATAAAATTAGAAAGCACTTGTTGAACAGAGCATCTCCCAAGCATCAGAGTACCCAAGTTCAATTTAACGATAGGAAATCCATAACAACAGATGGTCCCTCTCTTCAGGGTCTGAAAACATTCCCACCCAAAAATATATGAGAAAGTGACTTTGTTGCATTCTTCTCATTGTTATGGAAGTAGCAATAGCAGTCGGCATAATTCTTCAGTCATTATAGTGCATTGAGCTTTCAAGCTCAGGCAGATGAAAGGATTCTTCATGGCAAGAGTAGTACAGTTCATTTATGCCCTCCACAGAAAATAGTACCTGTGAACTCTGCAGATATCTTTATAAATAATCTAATACAGTTCTAGCTAAACAAAACCATCAGCATTACTGGTTTTAAAGGTTTAATAAAGGTCTAATACTCCAACTTGGAGACAGGAAAGTGAGCGAGGATTAGCAGGAATGCAGAAATTAGCATTTGATCTATGTGTAGTCTTTGGCAATATTCTTGTGTAGACGGCAAGGTAGAAAAGATTAAAACTTCATAATTATAAGATCCCTGGGTGCCATGTCCTTTAAAGTCCTTCAGGATCGGTAAGGAGTGGAGCATTGGACACAGATTTCACCCTGCACTGACTGGTCTCTTCCATAAAGCTTTAAAGCCATCAACACAAAATCAGAGAGAAGATTGACTTACAGTATATCTTTGGGGAGTGGTTCTATGAAGTTTGGGTGGAAGTCCTTCAAATTAAAAATACAACTATCATAGGGATACTAAGCTAAGATACAGAAATAAGTCACCCATTTTGGCATTCTGAGAGGCTTCCACAAATTCCAACTGAAATAAGTTGCATAATGTGGACCGAAATGGCACTTATAGAACATGCTCTCTTTAAAAAAAGTATTTTTTGTTCAAAACTAACAACAAATTGGACAGATGTAAAATAACTTTTTTATGCCATTTTAATCTAGGTAAAAAATGTTTAGTTTGAACCATTAAGAACAAATTTGTGAATCAGTTTGCTGAAGATCAAACAAATACCCCAAAATCATAAATTGTCCCAAGGACTGAACCTAGAGGCATTTCACACATCCCTAGAGATATTAAATACTACTGTTGTAAGGTTAATACTGTACATATAGTGTATTGGTTAATATTCAATTACAGGCTTCCTGAATATCTAAAAAAAAGACTAACCTCACAGTTCCCTACATTATTGCTGCATCGATTATAGATGGAGATAATAAAAGTGTTTTCAGTATCATATAACTGAAACATATGCTCACCATCATTTGCCCGCAGGTGAACTGTCACCTGTCTTTGCTCAGAGTGCACATTCTTTGAATTTCGAGCGGCAGCGCAGATTAGTTACAGTATTTTGTGAAGAGCACAGCAGAGCCTGCCAAGAATTGTCAGAATACGTTTATTCAGCTCTGTACCAAGAACAAAGTACACAGTCATCACTTTCACTTTGCTTATTATATTAGCTTATGAACAAGGTGTTTTGATGGAGTAAAATCGCTACGCACAAAGAACGGTCAGCATGTACTGTACTGTGTCAAAGACTCGCAGCATTTGCACAGTATGATTTTAACCTTTTTCTGCTGCTCAAGAGAGCTAACAAACATTTTGTTCAGCTATTTAGAAAAATGATAACAACATTATAGGGATAATAAAAAACTGTAATAAAACAAGGTCACCTGACATCTTTGTCTGAGTCTTTGTTGATAGGTTATTCCACACACAGGAGTCTGTTAAACTTCATAATAATTTAACAGATTTGATGTTGGTTGATGCACAATATTTTTCTCAGGAAAAGCAATACTAGTCTATAGTGGTCCCATTCACAACATCCCCAACTGGAAACTTGACAAAGTGAAGGTTTATTCCTAATCCACCCAAACCAATCACACAGGTCTGCCTGTATTTGGTCGATGTCAACTGAAAACAATTCAATTGCCCGTTAGGCCATGCCCATTAAGGGTTCTCAGAAATTGGGACTGTAAACAGGTACGATATTAATTTATCTAAATAAGCAAATAAATTAGATCCATCATGCACATTTTTTGTGAAGTCTATGTTGTACTTTTTCTTTTTTTACCAAATAAGGTAAGATTTTCTTCACTCCTTATATGTCCCTTTTGACAACCTGCTGAATAGATCCAGGGCCGCTGAGAGATGAACTGGGCATGGGAACTGAGGAGGCGTGACTAATCAGAGAAGTGTGGCCACACCCCTCCAACAAAGCACCCTTCCTTAAATAGCATACAGTAAACACCCTCCTAAAACATTCCTCTTCCATGAAACTAGAAATATCCAATGAGAGATTTATTCATCACTTAAAGAATTGTGGGCAAAGTGATTCAAATAACTTTTATTTTCCTGGTAATTTCTCTTATTTTTAAAACTGCACCCATTTTATAAATTGGCCTACATCTGTCTAAATCATACCTGCTCCTGTGAAGTCTGTTCTTCTGTACTCTCTCTAACCAAAATAAATTGTAGCCGTTGAGGTGATCTCATGGGGCAATATTGCCATTTAGCATATAACAGTCCATATACAAGTAGGACAACAGAGCCATCAGAAAGAAGATAACTGGTACAAAAATATTTTATGGTTGTAAACAGAAAATCACCACAGCCACTATATCTATTTCCCTATGATTGCAGGTAATCTTCTATTCTAAAATCATCTAATGTTCAATTACCAGCACTCAAGATATATTCTTCTTCATGCCACTGAAAATGGGACTAAGCACGTAGGATTTATGGGATGTAGTTAAAATACCAACAGTCGGGATACCTGCGCTTAGAATGCTGACGCTGGGATTCTGACAGGCATCCTGATCGCCGGAAGCCTGACGGTAAGTATTGTGGTCAAGGGGAGGGTTAGAGGGGGCTAGGCATTAGTGGGAAGGTTAAAGTTAGAGTGCGAGGGGGGGTTAGGTTTAGGCTGCGGGGTGGATGGTTAGGGGTAGGGTTAGGATACTTACCGACAGGCGTCTGTATCCCAACTCGGTCGGGATGCCGGCGTCAGGATTCTAAGGACCGGGATCTCGACCGCTGACATCCTGTACCCAACACAGGATTTATATGGGCAACCCCTTGTCACTGTGTAGCTGGTATGAGGTGCTTGAGTAGATGGCTCACCTTCTCGCTGGTGCTTTCCTCTACCCTGGCTAGTGTATGGGCAAGTAGTGACTAAGGGGTCCCCGCTCATGCAGGCTTAAAGCAAAGTTGTTGTTTTTTGTGTGGACACAGGTGATGTTATATGATGGGTGAATAGTGCAAATAGAACAAGTTTGGATCCAGATCATTTCTATTCCAAATGATGTTCTCTTTATTAAATGACTCCTCCAGCACATTGCTTGGCTGCAAAAGTAAAAAATATCTATATGTCCTTCTCTACAGTAATTGGGTTATGACAATGGAAATATATACATCTCCATGCTAGTGATGTAATTCCGAACATATTTCCCTAAGTCTATCAGGCTCTCACTGATCTTCACAGTTACAAGCACTAGGTACTGTATGTGCTCAGCTCATATGCTGTTACTGCACAAGCTTTACTCAGATCTGCTCCTCACTCTTACTATACAGCGCTCCTCATGGGTCTTTATATAAGTCTTCCTTTCTTTACTATATCACAGCTCTGCAGCTCTTTATCGCAGCTCTGCAGCTCTTTATTAACCACAGCTTTGCCATCTCTTTATCGCAGCTCTGCAGCTCTGTATCGCAGCTCTGCAGCTCTTTATTTACCACAGCTTTGCATCTCTTTATTGCAGCTCTGCATCTCTTTATTTTCCACAGCTCTGCCATCTCTTTATCGCAGCTCTGCATCTCTTTATTTATCACAGCTTTGCATCTCTTTATTGCAGCTCTGCAGCTCTTTATTAACCACAGCTTTGCCATCTCTTTATCGCAGCTCTGCAGCTCTTTATCGCAGCTCTGCAGCTCTTTATTTACCACAGCTTTGCACCTCTTTATCACAGCTCTGCATCTCTTTATTTGCCACAGCTCTGCCATCTCTTTATCGCAGTTCTGCATCTCTTTATTTATCACAGCTTTGCATCTCTTTATTATAGCTCTGCATCTATTTATCGCAGCTCTGCAGCTCTTTATTTACCACAGCTCTGCAGCTCTTTATTTATCACAGCTTTGCATCTATTTATTGTAGCTCTCCATCTCTTTATATACCACAGCTTTGCATCTCTTTATCGCAGCTCTGCAGTTCTATATTTATCACAGCTTTGCATATATTTATTATAGCTCTGAGTCTCTTTATTTATCATTACTCTGGCTCAGCCGGCACAGCCCTGCAGCATGCGATATCATCCAGGTGGCCGCACAGAACGGCCGACCTGATGATATTGCATGCAACCGCGGGAGCGCGTAGATAGTCAGTACACACTATGCGATCCGCACAAACTTTCATTACAATCTGCATCGGAACAATAGATCATTCAATCGATCACATAGTGTGTACCTGGCATCAGACTTTGGGGCTCCTACTGCTGCCTCAGCCCTCTCTCACTGAGGGATTCATCACCTCTTTCCCTCTATTATGAAACTTCCAACTTCCTACTGGATTTCACTTAGCAATGTTGCCTCTGCAGTGACCCCACCCTATACTGGCTGCTGGAGGCTTTTCTTTGTGGGGACTCTGCTCCTCATTAGTCATAATGTGGGTCTCATACTCTTCTCCATTACTGGGCTCCTGTCCCCTTTTCATGGTCAATTTTTGCATCTACATATATGAGCTTTTTACCCCTGTTTTGTTTGGTATTTGCGCACCACAGCATAATTTGAGATGACTCCTCCTCCTTTCTACATTTAGGGCTCTGAGAACCCCAGGAACTCCTTTCCTCCTTCCTGTGGTCCCAGCTGAGATGTTACCCTCTATTCTCACTTACAAGAATCATCACAGCTTAGGGATGGCATCGATCATTGATGATTCATAATCATCGATGGTTTATGCCCAATGCTGAATGCTTTTGCCATCGATGGGGAAGAACCAAATGGTTTCCTCCATCGATGTCTAAGGTGCCGGGACACGGAGCATAGCTTCACCCCCTGGCACAGGCAAAGCCCCACCCCCAGGTTCTGATTGGCCCGTCAAAAAACAAGGTTGACCATCGGTTGGTGAAACCATCAATGGTCAGTCATAGAATAGTTTGTAACCATCTGTGGTTACTTGCTATTTTGCCATCGATGGCAACCACAGATGATAACACCACCGATGGCCATCCCTACCACTGCTCTGTGTGTCTCCGCCCCTCTTTGACTGACAGGATAAATCATCCAGAGCTGAATCATTCCGCCTCTCTCATCACTCACAGATCACATACTGGGCCTAATTCAGACCCGCTCGCGAGCGCAGAGCGCTTGCAAGCGGGTCGACATTGGCCCAGTGCGCATGCGCGAGACCCGGATAGCGACGGGCAAGCCGTCGCTATGGGTCTTGCTACAAAGGGGGTGTCCTGTCGATGGTGAGTGACAGCACGCCCCCTTTGTTGGGCGTGCTGGGGGCGTGGCTGGCCACATGGAGGCGTTCTTGACCATCGCGACCATCTTCCTGGCCACTCGCTATAGCTGTGGGTGGTCACCCACAGCTATACGAGCGGCCAGGAGGCCGCTCTAAAAATTCAGAAGGACGGCCCTGATTCAGAGCGAGCACTCTGTCAGAGCGTCTGGCTCTGAATCAGGGGCACTGTACATAACACTGTATCACATCACAAACTGTCACAAAGGGGTTCTACAACAGTGTTACTGCACTGCAATTAGTTTCCAGGTGAAATACTTGTAGATCAGTCATGTAGCATGCATTCCCCAACTAGAAGAGTTACTGGTTTCCCAATCTCCAGGACACACATAGCATTAACTCTTCCACAATGTACACCATGGATAACATTAATTTAATAAATAAATCATCGCAAAGTGAGCAGCTGTCTGTCCAATTTTGCTTAATTTTAAATTTGAACTGTACTCTTTATTCATTCAACATTGTTTAGACCTGGAAAGTTACTATTAACCACAGGTGGGATAGTGACATTTTCATGAACTGGTTTTGGTATTGGTGGTGATGGTGAGGCTTCTGGGCATTGGGTGCGTACATCTATGTCTATATGTAGCTCTGACATTAAAATAACAGCATAAAAATGGTAATATGGGTCCCCTCAGTGCACACTGGGCCCTAGGCTGGATAGTAGGTTGTTTAATGGATGATCTGGCTATGCCTCTTACACCTGTGCAGGTTTACATCGACTATCTTTTGGGAGGCTCCTATGCACTTTAGTACTGCTTGATTTTATTCTACTGTATGTAAATATGTCCTCACAAAAGAAAAAGAAAATAGAAAGGTTTGATTCTATTAATGATACACAAGAGACAAATAGCCCCAAAGTGCGCTGTCTTGGAGTTATCCTGGACTCCTTCCTCTCCTTCAAACCACATATCCAGAACCTCTCACAGTCCTGTCGTTTCCATCTCAAAAATATTTCCAGGATCAGACCCTTTCTCACCCAGGATGCTACTAAGACCCTAATACACTCAATGGTCATCTCCAGATTGGATTACTGTAACCTCCTCTTATCTGGCCTAGCCAACTCCCATCTCTCTCCTCTCCAGTCTGTCCTCAATGCTGCAACTCGACTCATCTTTCTCTCCAAATGCTTTGCAGCTGCCTCTCTTCTCTTACAAGCCCTCCACTGGCTCCCCACCCAATTCAAGGTTCTCACACTCGCTTACAAAGCCCTCACACACTCCTCTCCCATTTACATCTCTGACCTCATCTCCCTTCACTCTACCCTGTGTACCCTTAATATGCACCCCAAATCAATTCTCACAAAGGCCTGTTTCTCCAACTGCATGGACACAAATAACAGCGTTGTCTGTGTCTAAGGCCCCTATTTACTACAATCCGCATTTAAAATGTGGTTGTATAGTGATATTTTCTACTAAATTCAGATTGCGAATTTAGGAAATATCACTTGGATGTACTAACATCTGCATGCAGGGACAGAGCTTGTGATAAAGCTTAGGGCCTAATTCAGACCTGCTCGCGAGCGCTGAGCGCTCGCAAGCGGGTCGATGTTGGCCCAGTGCGCATGCGCACGACGGAGGTGGCTCCGTTGTGCGCATGCGCGAGACCCGGATAGCTATGGGTCTCGCTACAAATGGGGCGTGCTGTCGATGGTGAGTGACAGCACGCCGTGTCAACGCCTACCGTCTGGGGCCGGCCCCACTGATATCACAAGTGATGTCAGTGGGAGTGCTTTCGGCTCTGATAGAGTCCAGGGCTTGCGGCAACGAGACTTACCACAAGGGTCTCATCGCCAGCCCGATGGTCGCGATGGTCTTGACCATCGCGACCATCTTCCAGGCCGCTCGCTGTAGCTGTGGGTGGTCACCCACAGCTATACGAGCGGCCAGGAGGCCGCTCTAAAAATTCAGAAGGACGGTCCTGATTCAGAGCGAGCGCTCTGTCAGAGCATCCGGCTCTGAATCAGGGCCTCTGTCCCTGCGACTTCTCTTTCGCAAAAAAAACAGCGAGAAGATGTCTGCACAAATGCGCCTTGTGTGCATTGGTGTCCCCCATCATCTGCTCCTCAAACAATTCTTACAATAGAGACTTCTTCCTTCTAGTTCGTGAAAACAAGTGCCAGTGTTTGTGTAAAAAAATTAAAATGACTGCAAAAAAAAATTCTGTTTCCTTCCAGTGCAAGACACAGAGGCCCTGATTCTGAGCCGGACGCTCTGACAGAGCGCTCGCTCTAAATCAGGGCCGGGCTATTGTTTTTTTAGAATGGCCTCCTGGCCGCTCGCATAGCTGTGGGTGACCAGGAAGAAGGTGACCAGGGAGCTGCCAGGAAGATGGTCGCGATGGTCAAGACCATTGCGACCATCGGGCTTGCGATGAGACACTTGTGGTAGGGTCTCGTTGCCGCAAACCCCAGAGAGATTTCGGCCCTAACAGAGCCGAAATCTCTCCCACTGACATTACTCAGTGGGGTCGCCCCCAAACTGAAGCATTCACATGGGAACGCCTCCGTTTGGGCAGCCACTCCCCCGGCCCGCCCACCAAAGGGGGCGTGCTGTCACTCAACATCGACAGCACGCCCCCTTTGATACGAGACCCGGAGCGACAGTTTGCCCGTCGCTATCCGGGTCTTGCGCATGCGCATGACGGAGCCGGCTCCGTCGTGCGCATGCGCTCTTGGCAAACATCAACCCGGTTGCGAGCGCTCAGCGCTTGCAACCGGGTCTGAATCAGGCCCAGTGCTCGGTGCCCCCCCTTCCCAATAATCTGCACCCCAAAACAATTCTCAAAAAAAAAAATCTCCATTCTTTTAATGAAACTGCATGGTTAGGTTACAGTCCCTTCCTTTCCTACTTCATCGTATGTTGTATGTTCACTTGGTGTGGTGGCAGATAAGTTGAATAACAGTAGCTTTACTACTGTCCTGATGCCAAAAATAAAACCAATCGCGGATCAGTCGCGCAGGAGCAGCAACCCTGTACTAGTGCTGTGGCTGCTGCCAATCATAGTACTTCAACATCTACTAAAGATGGTCAATTAAGTTAATCCAATCAAGCTTCATTTTAAAAACATTTTCCCTTAGTATAACAATTAGAAATAATTTTGATACATTAATAGTCAGAGTGTTTCCTCAGTTCACAGTAAGTGGTCAGTCGCATAGGTACAGCATTACAGTGTTCAGTGCATATGGCCGGGGAGTGAGTGACACACACAGCAAGTTAGAGTAACAAGCACTCTGCTTGTTTATTCTATCTAGATTATAAAGCATTCTGATTGCAAAAGAAGAAAAAACATCACTGCGCATATGCAGATTACTTATCATGCTGGGCATTGCTGCTAGCTAGAAGCGGATTGGTCTGTAAATTATTCCTAGAAGTTCTCCTTAGCCTTGGATAACCTTGGACATTTACTGTGGCTTGCTTAACCCTTTACATATGCAATTCTATGTAACATTCTGTTGCAATATATTCAAACACTTAAATACATATTCTTTAACAAAATCAATAAAGAAAACACATAAGACAAAATATTACTTTGCTTATTAATCCTACTTGTGAAATATTTCCTTAAAAGAAATCCTCATTAAGCAGAATGCCTGCAAATAATGGCAAGTATTCAGTGCTCAAACTCATTCACAGATGGTGAATCAATCAATCAATCAATCAATCAATCAATGTTTTACCTGGCTTCCACTAAATAGCACTCCACTTCCATTTAACTGTGCTGGCCTTGGGCCTCTGATCTACTGTAGTTCTTGATTAATAAAAACATTCTATAAACTACCATACTGTCTGCCACTGCAGTGTCACTGTGATTGCTAGATGTGCTATATTGTTTTTTAAACTGCCAAGTCTGCCATGTGTTTGTGCCACTGCTCTGTTGCTTAGTTTAGCCATCCAGCTCATTCAGTCTTTGGACAATATGGGTGAAAACAATATTGTGAGCTGTGAGGTGGTCAAAATTAACTGGGAATCAATGGAAATTAATGTTATTGAGGTTAATATTACCATAGCAACAAAAGGCCCAAATGAAACGATTTTAGCTGTTTTTGTAAAATAAAATCCAGATCCAATACACTTGAGGGTGGTTTTGGGCTTGGCATAAAACAATACCTTTGTGGGTGGTTTTGGCAAAACCAAAACATGGAGGTAAGCGCACATATAAATAACTGGTAATAAATAAATAAATAATAAATCTCTAATTATAACAGATTTATCAGTGAAATACAATACCTTCCGCTAATGCAAAAATTTAAATTGTCCTTTGATAATTTATTGTGTGTGCTTCCAAACTGCACCACTAAATGCAAATGTTTACTACACTAAATATCTTAAAACGTTCTGGAGTAATCACGTAACATAATCCTCCCTTGCAAATGGCCAAATGCTATTATTCTTCATCTCTCCTGGTTATCTGCATCAGACCTAGGAAGTGTGTAAGTCAAGTGAATTGTTGCCATTTCATGCATTCACCTTCCAGCCTGCTAGTTCCTTCCCTTGGCATGGAGACAATTCAGCAGTTGTCAGAGATGTTCTGTCATTGTAAAACTTCTATCATGTGTGAAAATTGGCAGCAGAGATTGCCACTGGGATTTGCCTATATCCTTCCAGTGTTATTGTATTTCTTTGGCATTCACAAAACAAAATGTGTGTAGTCTTTGCTTTGATGCTGCTGCCAGCACTGGATATGAAAACAATGACTTACACTTTAAAGCAAAGCGTCCCACTGACGGCAGGCAGCCTAGTGCTGTAACACTGTATGAAAACAGCAATCCCACAGCTAAAATGTAGGCCAGGAATCCTTTGTGGCCTATTCTGCTTTTCCCGTCATCTTTAGCATGCAATGGGATTTTAAGCACAAAAGTATAGTTACAGATGAAATATTTTTCATTGTAAATCAGATAACATCTAGTTCAATTAGTTTAACAAAATATAGATTCTTTTAGTTGTCGTTCCAATACTTCTACAGAGAAAGAGAAGTGCTAGAACAAAAGGACATTCTGGGTCTGAAGGTGAGTTGAAGGAGAATTGGCCATAGGTGCTCCTGTATTGCATGCCTTTAAACAAATGCATAACTTTGCCTATATTCGGGTTGCTATTAAAAAATGAAACACCGGGACATGTTCGTCGGTGCGGTCAACCCTCACCGCACCCTATGATATAAACCAAATAATTAGGGATCTGCGCCGACCCCCCGTATTTTGGTTTTGGATCTGTATATCCTTTTGTGTTTTGGATCTGAATTTGGTTTTGGCAAAACCACCCTTGCGTGTTTTGGTTTTGGATCTGTATTTTTTTTCTAAAAAATCATAAAATCACATCATTTTGAAATGTTTTGTTTCCTACATTATTATTAACCACAATAACATTAATTTCCACTCGTTTTCAGTCAACTGTGGTCCACCTCACAGCTCACAATATTGATTTCATCCAGTTTAGGCCAAAAGGTTGCATCCAACTAGCTGGATGCAACTGGTTTAAGCTAAGTGACAGCAGTGGGCGGCACTAACATGTGGTAGTTCAGCTCCAACATGGCACAAAGTGGCACTGCAGTGGTAGACAGGGTGGCAGTTTAATAAACAATATGACCCCATAAAAAGTTTAAAAAACAAGAATGTTTTCATTAATCAAGAACTAGATCAGAGGCTCGAGAGAGTTGGAATATGTTTAAGGTTTAAAGTCAGAAGGATTGATTCATTTTTAATTTATTTATTTTAATGTTTTGTTTATTAAAAAAAAGATGAGGGAAAATCAATGTAGGAACAAGTTTTTCAGTTCATAAAAGACATCTTTGATCTGGAGGAGTTTTTTTTATACAACTAATAGAAATGCTGTGGCCTTACTTGTGGAGGTGCTGCTAGTACACACTGTAAACAGACATTTACTTTGTGCTCAGGGAGGTCATTAGGGATAATGGGACCAAGACTTGTGGTTTACATCAGAGGAAAGCAGCCTGTAGCTCTCCAGCTGAACTAGAACTCCCAGCATGCATGATGTTTGTCGGGCCTACTGAAAGTTATTTGTCAACAACAGGTGGCGTGCCTCAGTTTACCTCAGCCGGCTTTACGCACTGTATATCATTTCTGGACATATTTACAATTCAGCAACCGCATGTAGAAGATTTCAGCGGTTGTGGCAGTTTAACTTCCAACATGGCACATCAGGAAACAAATGTTTTTATTATTCAAGAGGCCTGAGGGAGGTGGAGTATGTATTTAGTTGAAGTCAGGGAAAGGAAGGGTTGATTAGTAGTAAATTGTATTAATTTTTTTGATTCTGAAGCAAATATATGAGGGAGGAGGGGAGGAGGCATTTACAAAAAATATTAAATCATTCACATCAGTCCTTGCCCCAGAAGAATCCTTGAGCACTATGCCTGCTGCTGCTCCTGGGAGAGGATGTTCATCCCAGTAGTAGTTTTAAAAAACAAATGACTGTTAAACAATCCTTTGCAAGGGGGAGCAAGTATGACAGCAGTCACCCAGTTGTACAGTGGATCACTGATGCCATAACATCTATACTAGTATTAGATGTGCGTCCAATATCCACCAACAATGCAGTGGGTTGTAGTGTTAGACAGTTAATTGAGGTCTTGTGTCCCCGCTACCAAATCCCTTCTGGATTCCACTTCACTAGAAAAGCAATTCACAGCCTGTACAGGGACGTTAAAAAAAAATTAAATAGTGTCCTCCAAAATGCCATTGTACCCACTGTCTACTTAACCACAGACATGTGGACAAGCAGAACAGAGCAAATGCAAGATTACATGACTGTATAGCCTTCAGTGGCACCAACAGCAGCAGCATCTAAGAAACAGCAGGTCATTCAGAGGCAGGCAATTCTGTGCATCACTGGTTTCACTAAGAGGCATACCGTTGACAACCTTTTAGAAAACTTAGGTAAGTCATTGCAAAGTGGCTGACCCCGCTTAGACTGTCCTTAGGATTCGTAATATTTGACAACACCACCAATATTGTGAGAGCATTACAGCTGGGTGAATTCCAACATGTCCTATGTTTTTCTCATGGAATCAACTTGGTGGTGCAAATATTTTTTTTAAATGACAGGGCCGTGTAGGAGCTGCTCTCTTTGGCCTGAAAAATTACTGGATATTTTAGCCATTCAGCAGGCGCATCTAGAAGATTGCAGCACCTGCAAGAAATGTTGAATTTGCCCTGCCACCAACTGAAGCAAGAGGTATTTAGAAGGTGGAACTCCACCCTTTCTATGCTTCAGCGGATGGAGGGAGCAAAAAGCCATCCAAAGCTACACAGCATACTATGACATAGGAAGAGGAGGGGGAATGTATCTTACTCAAACTCATTGGAAAATACTTTCCATGTTTAGCAAAGTGCTGAAACCCTTCGGATAGTCACCTGTGAAGAGAATTCAGTTACTGCCTGCTTTAGCAATGTAATTCCCCTAATTAGACTGTTGGAAAAGCAACTTGAGAAACTGAAGGAAGAGCTGAAATGAAGCGATTCTGCAAAGTATGTTGGACTTCATTCGCTTCACCAGGAACCAAGGGTTGTCAGGACCTTCCAATCGGATCAATACATTTTGGTGACCATGCTTGATCCTAGGTTTAAGTCATATGTCATGCCTTTCTTCCCAACGGACACAGATCTGAAGAGATACAAATACCTGTTGGTAAGCAAATTGTCAGCTCAAGTGGCACATGATGCAGAGATGTGTGGCTGCCAAGGAAAATTTAAACTTTCTCAAAAGACCCACTGGTGATGCAGATGAGTCAACACGACCAAGTTTTGACATCTGGTTGGATCTAAAATAATTGCCTACAATTAAATTAATGAGACCTCTACCGTGACTAAATCTGATACGGTCACTATTCAAAGAATGGTTGAGGACTATTTATAATGATAGCATCCAAAGAGGCATGTCAGACAGTCTGTGACTATTAGCAGGAAAAAAAGCCAATTTGGAGGCCCTTGCACAAACTGGCTTTGCTTTACTAGAGCTGCCCACCCTTCAGTGTGTAGAATGTGAAAAAGATGATGTTCATCAAAATGAAATACAAATTCCATGAGGAAGGCCTTTACCGCCAATTACGTCCAAAAATTACAGATGCATCTGTAATGGTGGTTCCAGAGGGGACGAATTAATATTGTGTAAAGAAAGATGATGTAGACACTGATGAGGGTGAGGAATCGGATGATAATGACAACAACATCTTGCCTCTGTAAGCAAGTTTGTGCATGTAGAGATCATTGCCAGCAATGTCACCTGCTCATTGGTAGCTTGTCCTCTGGGGGCCCAAACAAACCAATCGCTTCATGATTGAGGATATTGTTGATGAAGGTGTTGGTGGTGAAGATGGCAGGTGCTTGGATCTAGCAGAGAGAAGGGAGCTAGCTGACGCTGGACTGCTTGTTGGTGCTTTTTTAGCCAAAGTTTCTGAATTTTTAAAATGTAACAGGGAGGAGGTTCCTAGATGGATAAGGTTCCTACCTCTACTTATTCTGCCTTTACAAAGGGTACAGATGGTTTGACAATTGTCTGGATTTGGGTAGAAATAATTTGAATGCGATCGCAGTGACTACGGAGACCCATCGTAGAGTGATTGACAGGAAGTGCCGTTTGTGGGAGGTGAAACACAGGCATGCCAGTGCATTTGAAAGCCGTTGCAGGGCCGTGCATAAATTATCCACTTTGATGGCCTACGCAGCCTGAGGCCTCATAGCGTGCGATGAGGTTAGCAATTCCTGAGTAAGGTCAGAGCTTGTGCAAGTGTGCGTGAGGCTGCGATTGTACTCAATGTTACCCATGGTTTTGCACTCTTGTATAAATATATGGAGAAAAGAAGACTCTTTGTTGGGGCACTCTGTTTGAAAATTATTTGAATATAATAAGGTCAAATTTTACTTTTAATTAATTTGTGAATAAAATAATTGGTACACACACAAAATACACATGACAAAAAACATATATATTGTATAAGGTGTGCAGCACTGTACATACAAGAGAAGAATCTCTGCTGGAGAAAATTCAATAGGCAGACAATTATGCCAGAAAAGAAATCTGGCAGATATTCATCAGTGCTGTACACAATAGAACTAGATCTCAATGTTGAGGAAGTTCAAGTTGGCAGACAATAATGCCAATAAAATTAGAGAATCAAAGATTCATCTGGGTGACGGTGAATGGTATAGGGTAGTTTATCGGCCCATTTGATACAAAAAAATAGTTGTGTATACCCTCTATAGTGTCTTCAGGGTATCAATAAGCCTCCTTAATGTAACTATTATAATGAATATGTATAGAACCACAATATTAACCGGATATCAGAGGCCTCTTAGTAGGGTTTGTGTGTTTAGTAGTAGTGCACGTATGGAACCACGATAATATAGGGTATTGGAATAACTTTCAGTATAGTATTGTCAGGGCCAGGGTATTTCAGCATGGGGCTAGGCGGGTGTTACCTGTGAGGTCGTTGTGGTGCGGGCTGTCTGGCGGGGAGCTTTGGCTATGCGCGTTGTTGTGCGGGCCTGTTGTCACTCTGCGCTGGTAAGGCCTGGCGGCGTCTCCATTCCGTTTGGCATGGGCGCCGCCATTTTGCCTTCTGGCCATGTGATGCGGCTGACCAATCCTGGTGAGTCACATGTTCCCTCCGGCCAGTAACAGCACGGCATGGGGCATTTAGGAAGGTTCAGTGCCTTCCTTCTTTGCCAGTGCAACGTGTATCTCAGCCTCAGGGCCGTAGCTAGGGTGGTGCGGCCGGTGCGCAGGCACAGAGCGCAGATGCTGCGGGGGCGGAACCGGCACCTCCACAATGTCTATTTACCAGATGGACGCCGGTTCTTTCACACGTGGCTGGACTGTGGGCCGAATGATGTATGTGGCCCCGCCCCCAGTCGCATGTCACTCACTGCACCATTATACAGGTACTGGCAGACCACCAGCCCAGCACTTCTCAGCTTGTCAGTAGCCCCCAGCGTTAAAGTCTGTTCAACTCTGAGCTCCTGAACTCATGCAACAACAGTCTCCTCTCGCGAGTTCAGGAGCTCAGAGCTGACAACCATGCTGCAGGCCACTAGTACTTACAAAGTTCCTCAACACGTCGCTGCGCAGTGCTCCCAGTCCCAGATGGCCGTCTCTACTCTGTTCTCCTCCTACTGAACGCGCAGCCGCGCAGAGACTGTTAGCTCCCTCTGCAGCAGCAGAATACCGGCAACAGTAACAGACCCTCCAACATGATCCGTTCCATTAGGTACAAAATGCTCTGCTCCTGGACTTCCCTCTTAATTGATGATTGCAGACACCTGTGCTGAAACACCTGTCTCATCTATTACCTAGTTCAACACAGGTGACTGCAATCATTAATTAGGTGGGAAGTCCAGGAGCAGAGTGTTTTGTACCTGATGGAAGGGGTCATGTTGGAGGGTAGGCAGTAAGTAACCCCCCTCTCTCCTGGTCTCTAGTCTTTTAGAGAAGCAGGAGGTAGAGGAGGAGCAGAAATGGGTGGGGGGGTGTAATTGTAAGATTTAGGAATGAATAGTTATAAACAAATGCCCCCCTGCGGTTCCTTCCGCCCCTGGAACATGAACCTTTTACCTCCTGAACCCTGTAAGTACACCACCTGTGAAGTATAACTGAAACCCCCACTCCCTGCAATTATCCCTACTGCACACTGTATCTACACCCCTGCAGCTGCCACCTCTGCACCCTGTAATTACCCTCATGCAAGTGACATCCCTGCAACCTGTAAATGCACCCCACTACACGCTGTACCTCCCACACTTACACTGTGTAACGTCGCCTATGCAAGTGACACCACTGCACACCCATGGAACTACCCTTGCATGCTATAAGTGCACCCGCCTGCAACTGCACCCCCACATCCTGTAACTGCCCTCCCTGCACCATGTAATGGCATTACTGTGTGGCTTAATGTGTAAGGGGTACTGTGTGGCGTAATTTGTTAGGTGAACTCCTGGTGGGTGTAATGTGAATTTGGGGTACTATTGTGTGGTCACGACACTTGCCTGTGAGACCATGCCCCTTTTTTGTATCTCCCTATTTAAAGTTGGGGGGGGCACCAATGCGCTTACTGAAACAGGGCACCAAAATGTCTAGCTACGGCTCTGCTCAGCCTAGCTGAGAGGGAGTTCTCTGTGCTTATCCTGTTCCTGTGAAATTCGCTGTCTGCCAGTCTGCCTGTCAGCTCCTAGCTTCCGCTGGACTACCCCGCTTCCTCCACCACCATTGCCCATACCTGAGTGCCTGAGCTTGCTGACATCCTGCTCATTTGCCTTAGTTCACTGCATACCTGCATACCTGGCTTTATTTTCCTGCATCACTACCTGCATACCTGGTTGATTATTCCAGTCTCACTACCTGCACACCTGGACAGTTCTAATTGTTTCTACTTGGACATTAACCCATTACTCCCACCACAGAACTCTAGTGCACGTTTATATATACCTGGACTTTTATTTACTGCCATATTTTATGTCTACTCAAGCACGTATTAAAAAACCTAATTTTATATTCAAACCCGCTTCTGTGATTGCTCCTGCTACCACCCCGTGTCCACAAACAATCCAGAACATAACAGTTTGCACTTGCCCCATGGAGCCGGCCATGGATCAGGAGTCAGGAGTGGATTTGTTCCGATGCATTTCTTGTCATTTAGAAAATCTGGAAAACATGCAGCATCAGATGGCTCAATTCCTGCAACAGATGTCTAAGCGACAGGATAGTTTGCAAACTTCCTTTTCTACCCCTGGAGTACCAGCAACTACATCTGCATCAGCATCTGGGAATACAGGAGGCAGATCATCTCCCCGCTTACATCTTCCTTTACCAAGTAAATTTGACGGCAACCCTAAACTCTGCCGAGGATTCCTAAATCAGTGTGACATACATTTTACCCTGCAGCCTGACAACTTTCTAACTGCAAGAACTAAACTGGCTTATATAGTCTCTCTGTTATCCGGCCAGTCCTTGGAATGGGCTTCCCCACTCTGGGAGCACTCAGATGCGCTGCTGGATAATTACTAGGGGTGTGCACCGGCCACTTTTCGTGTTTTGTGTTTTGGTTTTGGATCTGGATCTTTCTTCGTGTTTTGGATCTGGATTGGTTTTGCCAAAACCACCCTTCCGTGTTTTGGGTTCTGGGTTTTGTGTTTTGGATCTGTATTTTTTTGAAAAAAAGCATAAAAACAGCTAAAATCACAGAATTTGTAGGTTTTTCTGCTCCTATGCTATTATTAACCTCAATAACCTTAATTTCCACTCATTTCCAGTCTATTCTGAACACCTCACACCTCACAATAGTGTTTTTATGTCCAAAACATTGCACCGAGGTAGCTGGATGACTATGCTAAGCGACACGAGTGGGCAGCACAAACACGTGACCCATCTAGGCGTGATACTGCAGTGGCAGACAGGATGGCAGTTTGAAAAACTAGGCCCCAAACTGTACATAATGCAAAGAAAAAAAAGAGGTGCAAGATGGAATTGTCCTTGGAACCTCCCACCCACCCTTATGTTGTATAAACAGGACATGCACACTTTAACAAACCAATCATTTCAGCGCCAGGGTCTGCCACACAACTGTGGCTGAAATGATTGGTTCGTTTGGGCCCCCACAAAACAAGCTGGCAATTAATCTGTCCCTGCACAAACTGGCTCTACGGAGGCAAGATCTCATCCTCATCCTCCTCATCCACCGATTCCTCACCCTCTTCAGTGTGTACATCCTCATCCTCACAAAGTATTAACTCGTCACCACTTGAATCCACCACCACAGGTCCCTCTGTACGTTCTGGAGGCTGGTCTCCCTGGAAGAGCTGATAATTCATTTTGATGAACATCATCTTCTCCACATTCTGTGGAAGCAACCTCCTACGCCTTTCGCTGACAAGGTTCCCGGCTGCACTAAACACTTTCGGAGTACACACTGGAGGGGGGGGCAACTCAGGTAAAATAGAGCCAGTTTGTACAGGGGCCTCCAAATTGCCTCTTTTTCCTGCCAGTACAGGTATGGACTGTCTGACATGCCTACTTGGATGCTGTCACCGATGTAATCCTCCACCATTCTGTCAATGGTGACAGTATCATTTGCAGTGACAGTAAACATGTCAGAAATTGTTGCCAGGTCCTTCAGTCCGGACCAGATGTCCAAACTTGGTCCTGCCTGCCCTGCATCACCGCCAGCGGGTTGCTTAGGATACCTAAGTTTTTTCCTGGCAGCCCCAGTTGCGGGAGAAAATGAAGAAGGAGCTGTTGACGTGTCACGTTCCGCTTCAGCTGACAGTGTGTTCACCAGCAGGTCTTTGCACCTCTGCAGGCTTGTGTCGGCCGGAAAGAGAGACACCACATAGGCTTTAAACCTAGGATCGAGCACGGTGGCCAAAATGTAGTGGTCTGATTTCAACAGATTGACCACCCTGGAATCCTGGCAAAGCGAATGAAGGGCTTCATCCACAAGTCCCACATGCCGAGCGGAATCGCTCCGTCTTAGCTCCTCCTTCACTTTCTCCAGCTGCTTCTGCAAAAGCCTGATGAGGGGAATGACCTGACTCAAGCTGGCAGTGTCTGAACTGACTTCACGTGTGGCAAGTTCGAAGGGCTGGAGAACCTTGCACAACACGGAAATCATTCTCCACTGCGCTTGAGTCAGGTGCATACCCCCTCCTTTGCCTATGTCATAGGTGGATGTATAGGCTTGAATGGCTTTTTGCTGCTCCTCCATCCTCTGAAGCATATAGAGGGTTGAGTTCCACCGCGTCACAACCTCTTGCTTCAGGTGATGGCGGGGCAGGTTCAAGAGTGTTTGCTGGCGCTCCAGTCTTCGGCACACAGTCGCTGAATGGCGAAAGTGGCCAGAAATTTTTCGGGCCACCCAAAGCGTCTCCTGCACGCCCTGTCGCTTTTCAGAAAATTCTGCACCACCAAGTTTATTGTGTGAGCAAAACATGGGACGTGCTGGAATTTGCCCAGATGTAATGCCAGCACAATATTGGTGGCGTTGTCAGATATCACAAATCCCCAGGAGAGTCTAAGTGGGGTAAGCCACTGGGCGATGATTTCCCTCAGTTTCTCTAAGAGGTTGTCGGCGGTGTGACTCTTACTGAAACCGGTGATACACAGCGTAGCCTGCCTTGGAACGAGCTGGCGTTTCTGAGATGCTGCGACTGGTGACGCTGCTGCTGTTGCTGCATAAGGTGATACATCTACCCAGTGGGCTGTCACAGTCATATAGTCCTTAGTCTGCCCTGTTCCACTTGTCCACATGTCCGTGGTTAAGTGGACATTGGGTACAACGGCATTTTTCAGGACACTGAGGACACTTTTTCTGACGTTTCTGTACAGTCTCGGTATCGCCTGCCTAGTGAAGTGGAATCTAGACAGGATTTGGAACCGGGGACACACTACCTCCATCAATTGTCTAAATCCCACTGCACTAATGGCGGATACCGGACGCACGTCTAACACCAACATAGCAGTCAAGGCCTCAGTTATACGTTTTGCTTCAGGATGACTGCTGTCGTACTTCATCCTCCTCGCTAAGGACTGTTGGAGGGTCAATTGTTTAGTAAAAGTAGTGGTGTTCCTACTTCCTCTCTGGGATGATGAACGACTCCCAGCAGCAGCGGCAGCAGCAGGAGGCGTAGCAATGCAGGATCCTCCGGAGGAATCCCCGATAGGAGAGTCAGTCATGCCAGTGACATGGCCTGCAGGACTACTTCCGATCCTGACTAAGGAGGAAATTGACGAGGAGGGAGTTGACGGTGTGGTTTGCAGGCGCTTGGATACAACAGGACAACGGGATTTAGGTGTCCCTGGACTGCTTACGGTCTTAGCCAAAGTTTCTGAACTTGACAGTAACTTATTATGAACGCGCTGCAGGTGCCGTATAAGGGAGGATGTTCCTAGGTGGTTAACGTCCCTACCCCTACTTATTCCACCTTTACATAAGGTACATATGGCAAGACAGTTGTTGTCCGGATTTGGATAGAAATATTGCTAGACCAAAGAGGTGGAATGTTTGGTCTTCTGCCCAGGCATGACCGTGATGGGCTTTTTCATCACACAGACAACAACTGTCTCCCCCGGAGCCTGATTTAAACAAACCACATCACCATCAGAATCCTCCTAGTCAACTTCCTCCTCAGCGCCAGCTACACCAGTATCCTCATCCTGTTGTACTTCAACAGTGACATCTTCAATGTGCATATCAGCAAGTGGACTGTGGGTGCTCCTTTCAGCACTTGCAGGGGGCGTGCAAATGGTGGAAAGAGCCATCTCTTCCCGTCCAGTGCTGGGAAGGTCAGGCATCGCAACCACCACCACACTTGGACTCTCCTTGGGGATTTGTGATATCTTCTTAGAACGCACAGTTCTTCGCTGTGCTTTTGCCAGCTTAACTCTTTTGATTTTTTTAGTGGGAGGAGGGCTTCCATCGTCATGTGAAGCTGAACCACTAGTCATGAACATACTAGGGATCGACCTCAGCCGTTCCTTGCCACTCCGTGTCGTAAATGGCATATTGGCAAGTTTACGTTTCTCTTCAGCTGATTTAAATGTTTTTTTCAAGGTAATTTTCCTGAACTTTGTCATTTGGGATTGTATGTGCCCTCTATTATGACATTGGGCATCTGCCGTGGCAGACGACGTTGATGGCATGTTATCGTCTATGTCATGACTAGTGGCAGCAGCTTCAGCACTAGGAGGAAGTGGTTCTTGATCTTTCTCTATTTTATTTTTATCGGAGAAAGTTTGGTCCTCCATTTATGTTGTATCGATTTGATATATACGTGCGGCTAAACACAGAAAATATTTTTTTATTTTTGCTGGAGAGTAGTGCACTTTGTGGGTTACACCAGCCTTTAAGAAATGAGCCAGCCGGCTCTTTACTTATGGGACACAGGCGCACGCTTGGAGCTGCTCCTTTGTTGATGCACGTGCGGCTACTGAACACACTATTCACAAACACAGAAAATATTTTTTTTTTCGGTTTGGACTGGAGTGTACTTTGGGGGTTACAGCACCCTTTAACGGTCAAGCCAGCCGGCCCTTTACTTATGACACAGGTGCACGCTTGGCACTACTTTGTTGATGCATGTGCGGCTACTGCGCACACAATTCACAAACACAGAAAATATTTTTTTTTTGGTTTGGACTGGAGTGTACTTTGGGGGTTACAGCACCCTTTAACGGTCAAGCCAGCCGGCCCTTTTTCTTATGACACAGGCGCACGCTTGGCACTACTTTGTTGATGCAAGTGCGGCTACTGCGCACACAATTCACAAACACAGAAAATATTTTTTTTTTGGTTTGGAGTGTACTTTGGGGGTTACAGCACCCTTTAATAGTCAAGCCAGCCGGCCCTTCACTTATGACACAGGCGCACGCTTGGCACTACTTTGTTGATGCACGTGTGGCTACTGCGCACACAATTCACAAACACAGAAAATATATTTTTTTTTGGTTTGGACTGGAGTGTACTTTGGGGGTTACAGCACCCTTTAACGGTCAAGCCAGCCGGCCTTTTACTTATGACACAGGCACACGCTTGGCACTACTTTGTTGATGCACGTGCGGCTACTGCGCACACAATTCACAAACACAGAAAATAATTTTTTTTTGGTTTGGAGTGTACTTTGGGGGTTACAGCACCCTTTAACGGTCAAGCCAGCCGGCCCTTTACTTATGACACAGGCGCACGCTTGGCACTACTTTGTTGATGCAAGTGCGGCTACTGCGCACACAATTCACAAACACAGAAAATATTTTTTTTTTGGTTTGGAGTGTACTTTGGAGGTTACAGCACCCTTTAACGGTCAAGCCAGCCGGCCCTTTACTTATGACACAGGCGCACGCTTGGCACTACTTTGTTGATGCACGTGCGGCTACTGCGCACACAATTCACAAACACAGAAAATATTTTTTTTTTGGTTTGGACTGGAGTGTACTTTGGGGGTTACAGCACCCTTTAACAGTCAAGCCAGCCGGCCCTTTACTTATGACACAGGCGCACGCTTGGCACTACTTTGTTGATGCACGTGCGGCTACTGCGCACACAATTCACAAACACAGAAAATATTTTTTTTTTGGTTTGGAGTGTACTTTGGGGGTTACAGCACCATTTAACGGTCAAGCCAGCCGGCCCTTTACTTATGACACAGGCGCACGCTTGGCACTACTTTGTTGATGCACGTGCGGCTACTGCGCACACAATTCACAAACACAGAAAATATATATTTTTTTTGGTTTGGAATGGAGTGTACTTTGGGGGTTACAGCACCCTTTAACGGTCAAGCCAGCCGGTCCTTTACTTATGACACAGGCGCACGCTTGGCACTACTTTGTTGATGCACGTGCGGCTATTGCGCACATAATTCACAAACACAGAAAATAATTTTTTTTTTGGTTTGGACTGGAGTGTACTTTGGGGGTTACAGCATCCTTTAATGGTCAAGCCAGCCGGCCCTTTACTTATGACACAGACGCACGCTTGGCACTACTTTGTTGATGCACGTGCGGCTACTGTGCACACAATTCACAAACACAGAAAATAATAATTTTTTTGGTTTGGACTGGAGTGTACTTTGGGGGTTACAGCACCCTTTAACGGTCAAGCCAGCCGGCCCTTTACTTATGACACAGGCGCACGCTTGGCACTACTTTGTTGATGCACGTGCGGCTACTGCGCACACAATTCACAAACACAGAAAATAATAATTTTTTTGGTTTGAACTGGAGTGTACTTTGGGGGTTACAGCACCCTTTAACGGTCAAGCCAGCCGGCCCTTTACTTATGACACAGACGCACGCTTGGCACTACTTTGTTGATGCACGTGCGGCTACTGCGCACACAATTCACAAACACAGAAAATATTAATTTTTTTGTTTTGGACTGGAGTGTACTTTGGGGGTTACAGCACCCTTTAACGGTCAAGCCAGCCGGTCCTTTACTTATGACACAGGCGCACGCTTGGCACTACTTTGTTGATGCACGTGCGGCTACTGCGCACATAATTTACAAACACAGAAAATATTTTTTTTTTTGGTTTGGACTGGAGTGTACTTTGGGGGTTACAGCACCCTTTAACGGTCAAGCCAGCCGGCCCTTTACTTATGACACAGACGCACGCTTGGCACTACTTTGTTGATGCACGTGCGGCTACTGCGCACACAATTCACAAACACAGAAAATATTTATTTTTTTGGTTTGGAGTGTACTTTGGGGGATACAGCACCCTTTAACGGTCAAGCCAGCCGGCCCTTTACTTATGTCACAGGCGCACGCTTGGCACTACTTTGTTGATGCACGTGCGGCTACTGCGCACACAATTCACAAACACATAAAATAATTTTTTTTTGGTTTGGAGTGTACTTTGGGGGTTACAGCACCCTTTACCGGTCAAGCCAGCCAGCCCTTTACTTATGACACAGGCGCACACTTGGCACTACTTTGTTGATGCACGTGCGGTTACAGCACACACAATTCACAAACACAGAAAATATTTTTTTTTTTGTTTGGACAGGAGTGTACTTTGGGAGTTACAGCACCCTTTAACGGTCAAGCCAGCTGGCCCTTTACTTATGACACAGGCGCACACTTGGCACTACTTTGTTGATGCACGTGCGGCTACTGCGCACACAATTCACAAACACAGAAAATATTATCTTTTTTGGTTTGGACTGGAGTGTACTTTCGGGGTTACAGCACCCTTTAACGGTCAAGCCAGCCGGCCCTTTACTTATGACACAGGCACACGCTTGGCACTACTTTGTTGATGCACGTGTGGCTACTGCGCACACAATTCACAAACACAGAAAATAATTTTTTTTGGGTTTGGAGTGTACTTTGGGGGTTACAGCACCCTTTAACGGTCAAGCCAGCTGGCCCTTTACTTATGACACAGGCGCACGCTTGGCACTACTTTGTTGATGCACGTGCGGCTACTGCGCTCACAATTCACAAACACCGAAAAAATATTTTGTTATTTGGTTTGGAGTGTACTTTGGGGGTTACAGCACCCTTTAATGGTCAAGCCAGCCGGCCCTTTACTTATGACACAGGCGCACGCTTGGCACTACTTTGTTGATGCACGTGTGGCTACTGCGCACACAATTCACAAACACAGAAAATATTTTTTTTTTGGTTTGGACTGGAGTGTACTTTGGGGGTTACAGCACCCTTTAACAGTCAAGCCAGCCGGCCCTTTACTTATGACACAGGCGCACGCTTGGCACTACTTTGTTGATGCAAGTGCGGCTACTGCGCACACAATTCACAAACACAGAAAATAATTTTTTTTTGGTTTGGAGTGTACTTTGGGGGTTACAGCACCCTTTAACGGTCAAGCCAGCCGTCCCTTTACTTATGACACAGGCGCACGCTTGGCACTACTTTGTTGATGCACGTGCGGCTACTGCGCACACAATTCACAAACACAGAAAATATTTTTTTTTTTGGTTTGGACTGGAGTGTACTTTGGGGGTTACAGCACCCTTTAACAGTCAAGCCAGCCGGCCCTTTACTTATGACACAGGCGCACGCTTGGCACTACTTTGTTGATGCACGTGCGGCTACTGCGCACACAATTCACAAACACAGAAAATATTTTTTTTTTGGTTTGGAGTGTACTTTGGGGGTTACAGCACCATTTAACGGTCAAGCCAGCCGGTCCTTTACTTATGACACAGGCGCACGCTTGGCACTACTTTGTTGATGCACGTACGGCTACTGCGCACACAATTCACAAACACAGAAAATATTTATTTTTTTTGGTTTGGACTGGAGTGTACTTTGGGGGTTACAGCACCCATTAACGGTCAAGCCAGCCGGTCCTTTACTTATGACACAGGCGCACGCTTGGCACTACTTTGTTGATGCACGTACGGCTACTGCGCACATAATTCACAAACACAGAAAATAATTTTTTTTTTGGTTTGGACTGGAGTGTACTTTGGGGGTTACAGCACCCTTTAATGGTCAAGCCAGCCGGCCCTTTACTTATGACACAGACGCACGCTTGGCACTACATTGTTGATGCACGTGCGGCTACTGTGCACACAATTCACAAACGCAGAAAATAATTATTTTTTTGGTTTGGACTGGAGTGTACTTTGGGGGTTACAGCACCCTTTAACGGTCAACCCTGCCGGCCCTTTACTTAAGACACCGGCGCACGCTTGGCACTACTTTGTTGATGCACGTGCGGCTACTGCGCACACAATTCACAAACACAGAAAATAATAATTTTTTTGGTTTGAACTGGAGTGTACTTTGGGGGTTACAGCACCCTTTAACGGTCAAGCCAGCCGGCCCTTTACTTATGACACAGACGCACGCTTGGCACTACTTTGCTGATGCACGTGCGGCTACTGCGCACACAATTCACAAACACAGAAAATAATTATTTTTTTGGTTTGGACTGGAGTGTACTTTGGGGGTTACAGCACCCTTTAACAGTCAAGCCAGCCGGCCCTTCACTTATGACACAGGCGCACGCTTGGCACTACTTTGTTGATGCACGTGTGGCTACTTCGCACACAATTCACAAACACAGAAAATATTTTTTTTTTTGGTTTGGACTGGAGTGTACTTTGGGGGTTACAGCACCCTTTAACGGTCAAGCCAGCCGGCCTTTTACTTATGACACAGGCACACGCTTGGCACTACTTTGTTGATGCACGTGCGGCTACTGCGCACACAATTCACAAACACAGAAAATAATTTTTTTTTGGTTTGGAGTGTACTTTGGGGGTTACAGCACCCTTTAACGGTCAAGCCAGCCGGCCCTTTACTTATGACACAGGCGCACGCTTGGCACTACTTTGTTGATGCAAGTGCGGCTACAGCGCACACAATTCACAAACACAGAAAATATTTTTTTTTTGGTTTGGAGTGTACTTTGGGGGTTACAGCACCCTTTAACGGTCAAGCCAGCCGGCCCTTTACTTATGACACAGGCGCCCGCTTGGCACTACTTTGTTGATGCACGTGCGGCTACTGCGCACACAATTCACAAACACAGAAAATATTTTTTTCTTTGGTTTGGACTGGAGTGTACTTTGGGGGTTACAGCACCCTTTAACAGTCAAGCCAGCCGGCCCTTTACTTATGACACAGGCGCACGCTTGGCACTACTTTGTTGATGCACGTGCGGCTACTGCGCACACAATTCACAAACACAGAAAATATTTTTTTTTTGGTTTGGAGTGTACTTTGGGGGTTACAGCACCATTTAACGGTCAAGCCAGCCGGCCCTTTACTTATGACACAGGCGCACGCTTGGCACTACTTTGTTGATGCACGTGCGGCTACTGCGCACACAATTCACAAACACAGAAAATATTTTTTTTTGGTTTGGAGTGTACTTTGGGGGTTACAGCACCCTTTAACGGTCAAGCCAGCCGGCCCTTTACTTATGACACAGGCGCACGCTTGGCACTACTTTGTTGATGCAAGTGCGGCTACAGCGCACACAATTCACAAACACAGAAAATATTTTTTTTTTGGTTTGGAGTGTACTTTGGGGGTTACAGCACCCTTTAACGGTCAAGCCAGACGGCCCTTTACTTATGACACAGGCGCCCGCTTGGCACTACTTTGTTGATGCACGTGCGGCTACTGCGCACACAATTCACAAACACAGAAAATATTTTTTTTTTTTGGTTTGGACTGGAGTGTACTTTGGGGGTTACAGCACCCTTTAACAGTCAAGCCAGCCGGCCCTTTACTTATGACACAGGCGCACGCTTGGCACTACTTTGTTGATGCACGTGCGGCTACTGCGCACACAATTCACAAACAGAAAATATTTTTTTTTTGGTTTGGAGTGTACTTTGGGGGTTACAGCACCATTTAACGGTCAAGCCAGCCGGCCCTTTACTTATGACACAGGCGCACGCTTGGCACTACTTTGTTGATGCACGTGCGGCTACTGCGCACACAATTCACAAACACAGAAAATATATTTTTTTTTTGGTTTGGACTGGAGTGTACTTTTGGGGTTACAGCACCCTTTAACGGTCAAGCCAGCCGGTCCTTTACTTATGACACAGGCGCACGCTTGGCACTACTTTGTTGATGCACGTGCGGCTATTGCGCACATAATTCACAAACACAGAAAATATTTTTTTTTTTGGTTTGGACTGGAGTGTACTTTGGGGGTTACAGCATCCTTTAATGGTCAAGCCAGCCGGCCCTTTACTTATGACACAGACGCACGCTTGGCACTACTTTGTTGATGCACGTGCGGCTACTGTGCACACAATTCACAAACACAGAAAATAATTCTTTTTTTGGTTTGGACTGGAGTGTACTTTGGGGGTTACAGCACCCTTTAACGGTCAAGCCAGCCGGCCCTTTACTTATGACACAGGCGCACGCTTGGCACTACTTTGTTGATGCACGTGCGGCTACTGCGCACACAATTCACAAACACAGAAAATAATAATTTTTTTGGTTTGAACTGGAGTGTACTTTGGGGGTTACAGCACCCTTTAACGGTCAAGCCAGCCGGCCCTTTACTTATGACACAGACACACGCTTGGCACTACTTTGTTGATGCACGTGTGGCTACTGCGCACACAATTCACAAACACAGAAAATAATTATTTTTTTGGTTTGGACTGGAGTGTACTTTGGGGGTTACAGCACCCTTTAACGGTCAAGCCAGCCGGTCCTTTACTTATGACACAGGCGCACGCTTGGCACTACTTTGTTGATGCACGTGCGGCTACTGCGCACATAATTTACAAACACAGAAAATTTTTTTTTTTTGTGGTTTGGACTGGAGTGTACTTTGGGGGTTACAGCACCCTTTAACGGTCAAGCCAGCCGGCCCTTTACTTATGACACAGACGCACGCTTGGCACTACTTTGTTGATGCACGTGCGGCTACTGCGCACACAATTCACAAACACAGAAAATATTTATTTTTTTGGTTTGGAGTGTACTTTGGGGGATACAGCACCCTTTAACGGTCAAGCCAGCCGGCCCTTTACTTATGACACAGGCGCACGCTTGGCACTACTTTGTTGATGCACATGCGGCTACTGCGCACACAATTCACAAACACAGAAAATAATTTTTTTTTGGTTTGGAGTGTACTTTGGGGGTTACAGCACCCTTTAATGGTCAAGCCAGCCAGCCCTTTACTTATGACACAGGCGCACACTTGGCACTACTTTGTTGATGCACGTGCGGTTACAGCACACACAATTCACAAACACAGAAAATATTTTTTTTTTGGTTTGGACAGGAGTGTACTTTGGGAGTTACAGCACCCTTTAACGGTCAAGCCAGCTGGCCCTTTACTTATGACACAGGCGCACACTTGGCACTACTTTGTTGATGCACGTGCGGCTACTGCGCACACAATTCACAAACACAGAAAATATTATCTTTTTTGGTTTGGACTGGAGTGTACTTTCGGGGTTACAGCACCCTTTAACGGTCAAGCCAGCCGGCCCTTTACTTATGACACAGGCGCACGCTTGGCACTACTTTGTTGATGCACGTGTGGCTACTGCGCACACAATTCACAAACACAGAAAATAATTTTTTTTGGGTTTCGAGTGTACTTTGGGGGTTACAGCACCCTTTAACGGTCAAGCCAGCTGGCCCTTTACTTATGACACAGGCGCACGCTTGGCACTACTTTGTTGATGCACGTGCGGCTACTGCGCACACAATTCACAAACACCGAAAAAATATTTTGTTATTTGGTTTGGAGTGTACTTTGGGGGTTACAGCACCCTTTAATGGTCAAGCCAGCCGGCCCTTTACTTATGACACAGGCGCACGCTTGGCACTACTTTGTTGATGCACGTGTGGCTACTGCGCACACAATTCACAAACACAGAAAATATTTTTTTTTTTGGTTTGGACTGGAGTGTACTTTGGGGGTTACAGCACCCTTTAACAGTCAAGCCAGCCGGCCCTTTACTTATGACACAGGCGCACGCTTGGCACTACTTTGTTGATGCAAGTGCGGCTACTGCGCACACAATTCACAAACACAGAAAATAATTTTTTTTGGGTTTGGAGTGTACTTTGGGGGTTACAGCACCCTTTAACGGTCAAGCCAGCCGGCCCTTTACTTATGACACAGGCGCACGCTTGGCACTACTTTGTTGATGCACGTGCGGCTACTGCGCACACAATTCACAAACACAGAAAATATTTTTTTTTTTGGTTTGGACTGGAGTGTACTTTGGGGGTTACAGCACCCTTTAACAGTCAAGCCAGCCGGCCCTTTACTTATGACACAGGCGCACGCTTGGCACTACTTTGTTGATGCTCGTGCGGCTACTGCGCACACAATTCACAAACACAGAAAATATTTTTTTTTTGGTTTGGAGTGTACTTTGGGGGTTACAGCACCATTTAACGGTCAAGCCAGCCAGTCCTTTACTTATGACACAGGCGCACGCTTGGCACTACTTTGTTGATGCACGTGCGGCTACTGCGCACACAATTCACAAACAGAAAATATTTTTTTTTTTTGGTTTGGACTGGAGTGTACTTTGGGGGTTACAGCACCCATTAACGGTCAAGCCAGCCGGTCCTTTACTTATGACACAGGCGCACGCTTGGCACTACTTTGTTGATGCACGTGCGGCTACTGCGCACATAATTCACAAACACAGAAAATAATTTTTTTTTGGTTTGGACTGGAGTGTACTTTGGGGGTTACAGCACCCTTTAATGGTCAAGCCAGCCGGCCCTTTACTTATGACACAGACGCACGCTTGGCACTACATTGTTGATGCACGTGCGGCTACTGTGCACACAATTCACAAACGCAGAAAATAATTATTTTTTTGGTTTGGACTGGAGTGTACTTTGGGGGTTACAGCACCCTTTAACGGTCAACCCTGCCGGCCCTTTACTTAAGACACCGGCGCACGCTTGGCACTACTTTGTTGATGCACGTGCGGCTACTGCGCACACAATTCACAAACACAGAAAATAATAATTTTTTTGGTTTGAACTGGAGTGTACTTTGGGGGTTACAGCACCCTTTAACGGTCAAGCCAGCCGGCCCTTTACTTATGACACAGACGCACGCTTTGCACTACTTTGTTGATGCACGTGCGGCTACTGCGCACACAATTCACAAACACAGAAAATAATTATTTTTTTGGTTTGGACTGGAGTGTACTTTGGGGGTTACAGCACCCTTTAATGGTCAAGCCAGCCGGTCCTTTACTTATGACACAGGCGCACGCTTGGCACTACTTTGTTGATGCACGTGCGGCTACTGCGCACATAATTTACAAACACAGAAAATATATATTTTTTTGGTTTGGACTGGAATGTACTTTGGGGGTTACAGCACCCTTTAACGGTCAAGCCAGCCGGCCCTTTACTTATGACACAGACGCACGCTTGGCACTACTTTGTTGATGCACGTGCTGCTACTGCGCACACATTTCACAAACACAGAAAATATTTATTTTTTTGGTTTGGAGTGTACTTTGGGGGATACAGCACCCTTTATCGGTCAAGCCAGCCGGCCCTTTACTTATGACACAGGTCGCACACTTGGCACTACTTTGTTGATGCACGTGCGGCTACTGCGCACACAATTCACAAACACAGAAAATATTTTTTTTTGGGTTTGGAGTGTACTTTGGGGGTTACAGCACCCTTTAACGGTCAAGCCAGCCAGCCCTTTACTTATGACACAGGCGCACGCTTGGCACTACTTTGTTGATGCACGTGCGGTTACAGCGCACACAATTCACAAACACAGAAAATATTTTTTTTTTGGTTTGGACTGGAGTGTACTTTGGGAGTTACAGCACCCTTTAACAGTCAAGCCAGCTTGCCCTTTACTTATGACACAGGCGCACGCTTGGCACTACTTTGTTGATGCACGTGCGGCTACTGCGCACACAATTCACAAACACAGAAAATATTATCTTTTTTGGTTTGGACTGGAGTGTACTTTGGGGGTTACAGCACCCTTTAACGGTCAAGCCAGCCAGCCCTTTACTTATGATACAGGCGCACGCTTGGCACTACTTTGTTGATGCACGTGTGGCTACTGCGCACACAATTCACAAACACAGAAAATATTTTTTTTTTGGTTTGGAGTGTACTTTGGGGGTTACAGCACCCTTTAACGGTCAAGCCAGCTGGCCCTTTCTTTATGACACAGGCGCACGCTTGGCACTACTTTGTTGATGCACGTGCGGCTACTGTGCACACAATTCACAAACACAGAAAAAATATTTTGTTATTTGGTTTGGAGTGTACTTTGGGGGTTACAGCACCCTTTAACGGTCAAGCCAGCCGGCCCTTTACTTATGACACAGGCGCACGCTTGGCACTACTTTGTTGATGCACGTGCGGCTACTGCACACACAATTCACAAACACAGAAAATATTTTTTTTTTTGGTTTGGACTGGAGTGTACTTTGGGGGTTACAGCACCCTTTAACAGTCAAGCCAGCCGGCCCTTTACTTATGACACAGGCGCACGCTTGGCACTACTTTGTTGATGCAAGTGCGGCTACTGCGCACACAATTCACAAACACAGAAAATAATTTTTTTTTGGTTTGGAGTGTACTTTGGGGGTTACAGCACCCTTTAATGGTCAAGCCAGCCGGCCCTTTACTTATGACACAGGCGCACGCTTGGCACTACTTTGTTGATGCACGTGCGGCTACTGCGCACACAATTCACAAACACAGAAAATATTTTTTTTTTTGGTTTGGACTGGAGTGTACTTTGGGGGTTACAGCACCCTTTAACAGTCAAGCCAGCCGGCCCTTTACTTATGACACAGGCGCACGCTTGGCACTACTTTGTTGATGCTCGTGCGGCTACTGCGCACACAATTCACAAACACAGAAAATATTTTTTTTTTGGTTTGGAGTGTACTTTGGGGGTTACAGCACCATTTAACGGTCAAGCCAGCCGGTCCTTTACTTATGACACAGGCGCACGCTTGGCACTACTTTGTTGATGCACGTGCGGCTACTGCGCACACAATTCACAAACACTGAAAATATTTTTTTTTTTTGGTTTCAACTGGAGTGTACTTTGGGGGTTACAGCACCCATTAACGGTCAAGCCAGCCGGTCCTTTACTTATGACACAGGCGCACGCTTGGCACTACTTTGTTGATGCACGTGCGGCTACTGCGCACATAATTCACAAACACAGAAAATAATTTTTTTTTGGTTTGGACTGGAGTGTACTTTGGGGGTTACAGCACCCTTTAATGGTCAAGCCAGCCGGCCCTTTACTTATGACACAGACGCACGCTTGGCACTACATTGTTGATGCACGTGCGGCTACTGTGCACACAATTCACAAACGCAGAAAATAATTATTTTTTTGGTTTGGACTGGAGTGTACTTTGGGGGTTACAGCACCCTTTAATGGTCAACACTGCCGGCCCTTTACTTAAGACACCGGCGCACGCTTGGCACTACTTTGTTGATGCACGTACGGCTACTGCGCACACAATTCACAAACACAGAAAATAATAATTTTTTTGGTTTGAACTGGAGTGTACTTTGGGGGCTACAGCACCCTTTAACGGTCAAGCCAGCCGGCCCTTTACTTATGACACAGACGCACGCTTGGCACTACTTTGTTGATGCACGTGCGGCTACTGCGCACACAATTCACAAACACAGAAAATAATTATTTTTTTGGTTTGGACTGGAGTGTACTTTGGGGGTTACAGCACCCTTTAATGGTCAAGCCAGCCGGCCCTTTACTTATGACACAGGCGCACGCTTGGCACTACTTTGTTGATGCACGTGCGGCTACTGCGCACATAATTTACAAACACAGAAAATATATATTTTTTTGGTTTGGACTGGAGTGTACTTTGGGGGTTACAGCACCCTTTAACGGTCAAGCCAGCCGGCCCTTTACTTATGACACAGACGCACGCTTGGCACTACTTTGTTGATGCACGTGCTGCTACTGCGCACACAATTCACAAACACAGAAAATATTTATTTTTTTGGTTTGGAGTGTACTTTGGGGGATACAGTACCCTTTATCGGTCAAGCCAGCCGGCCCTTTACTTATGACACAGGTCGCACACTTGGCACTACTTTGTTGATGCACGTGCGGCTACTGCGCACACAATTCACAAACACAGAAAATATTTTTTTTTTGGTTTGGAGTGTACTTTGGGGGTTACAGCACCCTTTAACGGTCAAGCCAGCCAGCCCTTTACTTATGACACAGGCGCACGCTTGGCACTACTTTGTTGATCCACGTGCGGTTACAGCGCACACAATTCACAAACACAGAAAATATTTTTTTTTTGGTTTGGACTGGAGTGTACTTTGGGAGTTACAGCACCCTTTAACAGTCAAGCCAGCTTGCCCTTTACTTATGACACAGGCGCACGCTTGGCACTACTTTGTTGATGCACGTGCGGCTACTGCGCACACAATTCACAAACACAGAAAATATTATCTTTTTTGGTTTGGACTGGAGTGTACTTTGGGGGTTACAGCACCCTTTAACGGTCAAGCCAGCCGGTCCTTGACTTATGACACAGGCGCACGCTTGGCACTACTTTGTTGATGCACGTGCGGCTACTGCGCACATAATTTACAAACACAGAAAATATTTTTTTTTTTGGTTTGGACTGGAGTGTACTTTGGGGGTTACAGCACCCTTTAACGGTCAAGCCAGCCGGCCCTTTACTTATGACACAGACGCACGCTTGGCACTACTTTGTTGATGCACGTGCGGCTACTGCGCACACAATTCACAAACACAGAAAATATTTATTTTTTTGGTTTGGAGTGTACTTTGGGGGATACAGCACCCTTTAATGGTCAAGCCAGCCTGCCCTTTACTTATGACACAGGCGCACGCTTGGCACTACTTTGTTGATGCACATGCGGCTACTGCGCACACAATTCACAAACACAGAAAATAATTTTTTTTTGGTTTGGAGTGTACTTTGGGGGTTACAGCACCCTTTAATGGTCAAGCCAGCCAGCCCTTTACTTATGACACAGGCGCACACTTGGCACTACTTTGTTGATGCACGTGCGGTTACAGCACACACAATTCACAAACACAGAAAATTTTTTTTTTTCGGTTTGGACTGGAGTGTACTTTCGGGGTTACAGCACCCTTTAACGGTCAAGCCAGCCGGCCCTTTACTTATGACACAGGCGCACGCTTGGCACTACTTTGTTGATGCACATGTGGCTACTGCGCACACAATTCACAAACACAGAAAATAATTTTTTTTGGGTTTCGAGTGTACTTTGGGGGTTACAGCACCCTTTAACGGTCAAGCCAGCTGGCCCTTTACTTATGACACAGGCGCACGCTTGGCACTACTTTGTTGATGCACGTGCGGCTACTGCGCACACAATTCACAAACACCGAAAAAATATTTTGTTATTTGGTTTGGAGTGTACTTTGGGGGTTACAGCACCCTTTAATGGTCAAGCCAGCCGGCCCTTTACTTATGACACAGGCGCACGCTTGGCACTACTTTGTTGATGCACGTGTGGCTACTGCGCACACAATTCACAAACACAGAAAATATTTTTTTTTTTGGTTTGGACTGGAGTGTACTTTGGGGTTACAGCACCCTTTAACAGTCAAGCCAGCCGGCCCTTTACTTATGACACAGGCGCACGCTTGGCACTACTTTGTTGATGCAAGTGCGGCTACTGCGCACACAATTCACAAACACAGAAAATAATTTTTTTTTGGTTTGGAGTGTACTTTGGGGGTTACAGCACCCTTTAACGGTCAAGCCAGCCGGCCCTTTACTTATGACACAGGCGCACGCTTGGCACTACTTTGTTGATGCACGTGCGGCTACTGCGCACACAATTCACAAACACAGAAAATATTTTTTTTTTTGGTTTGGACTGGAGTGTACTTTGGGGGTTACAGCACCCTTTAACAGTCAAGCCAGCCGGCCCTTTACTTATGACACAGGCGCACGCTTGGCACTACTTTGTTGATGCACGTGCGGCTACTGCGCACATAATTCACAAACACAGAAAATATTTTTTTTTTGGTTTGGACTGGAGTGTACTTTGGGGGTTACAGCACCCTTTAATGGTCAAGCCAGCCAGCCCTTTACTTATGACACAGACGCACGCTTGGCACTACATTGTTGATGCACGTGCGGCTACTGTGCACACAATTCACAAACGCAGAAAATAATTATTTTTTTGGTTTGGACTGGAGTGTACTTTGGGGGTTACAGCACCCTTTAACGGTCAACCCTGCCGGCCCTTTACTTAAGACACCGGCGCACGCTTGGCACTACTTTGTTGATGCACGTGCGGCTACTGCGCACACAATTCACAAACACAGAAAATAATAATTTTTTTGGTTTGAACTGGAGTGTACTTTGGGGGCTACAGCACCCTTTAACGGTCAAGCCAGCCGGCCCTTTACTTATGACACAGACGCACGCTTGGCACTACTTTGTTGATGCACGTGCGGCTACTGCGCACACAATTCACAAACACAGAAAATAATTATTTTTTTGGTTTGGACTGGAGTGTACTTTGGGGGTTACAGCACCCTTTAATGGTCAAGCCAGCCGGTCCTTTACTTATGACACAGGCGCACGCTTTGCACTACTTTGTTGATGCACGTGCGGCTACTGCGCACATAATTTACAAACACAGAAAATATATATTTTTTTGGTTTGGACTGGAGTGTACTTTGGGGGTTACAGCACCCTTTAACGGTCAAGCCAGCCGGCCCTTTACTTATGACACAGACGCACGCTTGGCACTACTTTGTTGATGCACGTGCTGCTACTGCGCACACAATTCACAAACACAGAAAATATTTATTTTTTTGGTTTGGAGTGTACTTTGGGGGATACAGTACCCTTTATCGGTCAAGCCAGCCGGCCCTTTACTTATGACACAGGTCGCACACTTGGCACTACTTTGTTGATGCACGTGTGGCTACTGCGCACACAATTCACAAACACAGAAAATAATTTTTTTTTGGTTTGGAGTGTACTTTGGGGGTTACAGCACCCTTTAACGGTCAAGCCAGCCAGCCCTTTACTTATGACACAGGCGCACGCTTGGCACTACTTTGTTGATGCACGTGCGGTTACAGCGCACACAATTCACAAACACAGAAAATATATTTTTTTTGGTTTGGACTGGAGTGTACTTTGGGAGTTACAGCACCCTTTAACAGTCAAGCCAGCTTGCCCTTTACTTATGACACAGGCGCACGCTTGGCACTACTTTGTTGATGCACGTGCGGCTACTGTGCACACAATTCACAAACACAGAAAATATTATCTTTTTTGGTTTGGACTGGAGTGTACTTTGGGGGTTACAGCACCCTTTAACGGTCAAGCCAGCCGGTCCTTGACTTATGACACAGGCGCACGCTTGGCACTACTTTGTTGATGCACGTGCGGCTACTGCGCACATAATTTACAAACACAGAAAATATTTTTTTTTTTGGTTTGGACTGGAGTGTACTTTGGGGGTTACAGCACCCTTTAACGGTCAAGCCAGCCGGCCCTTTACTTATGACACAGACGCACGCTTGGCACTACTTTGTTGATGCACGTGCGGCTACTGCGCACACAATTCACAAACACAGAAAATATTTATTTTTTTGGTTTGGAGTGTACTTTGGGGGATACAGCACCCTTTAATGGTCAAGCCAGCCTGCCCTTTACTTATGACACAGGCGCACGCTTGGCACTACTTTGTTGATGCACATGCGGCTACTGCGCACACAATTCACAAACACAGAAAATAATTTTTTTTTGGTTTGGAGTGTACTTTGGGGGTTACAGCACCCTTTAATGGTCAAGCCAGCCAGCCCTTTACTTATGACACAGGCGCACACTTGGCACTACTTTGTTGATGCACGTGCGGTTACAGCACACACAATTCACAAACACAGAAAATATTTTTTTTTTGGTTTGGACAGGAGTGTACTTTGGGAGTTACAGCACCCTTTAACGGTCAAGCCAGCTGGCCCTTTACTTATGACACAGGCGCACGCTTGGCACTACTTTGTTGATGCACGTGCGGCTACTGCGCACACAATTCACAAACACAGAAAATATTATCTTTTTTGGTTTGGACTGGAGTGTACTTTCGGGGTTACAGCACCCTTTAACGGTCAAGCCAGCCGGCCCTTTACTTATGACACAGGCGCACGCTTGGCACTACTTTGTTGATGCACATGTGGCTACTGCGCACACAATTCACAAACACAGAAAATAATTTTTTTGGGGTTTCGAGTGTACTTTGGGGGTTACAGCACCCTTTAATGGTCAAGCCAGCTGGCCCTTTACTTATGACACAGGCGCACGCTTGGCACTACTTTGTTGATGCACGTGCGGCTACTGCGCACACAATTCACAAACACCGAAAAAATATTTTGTTATTTGGTTTGGAGTGTACTTTGGGGGTTACAGCACCCTTTAATGGTCAAGCCAGCCGGCCCTTTACTTATGACACAGGCGCACGCTTGGCACTACTTTGTTGATGCACGTGTGGCTACTGCGCACACAATTCACAAACACAGAAAATATTTTTTTTTTTGGTTTGGACTGGAGTGTACTTTGGGGTTACAGCACCCTTTAACAGTCAAGCCAGCCGGCCCTTTACTTATGACACAGGCGCACGCTTGGCACTACTTTGTTGATGCAAGTGCGGCTACTGCGCACACAATTCACAAACACAGAAAATAATTTTTTTTTGGTTTGGAGTGTACTTTGGGGGTTACAGCACCCTTTAACGGTCAAGCCAGCCGGCCCTTTACTTATGACACAGGCGCACGCTTGGCACTACTTTGTTGATGCACGTGCGGCTACTGCGCACACAATTCACAAACACAGAAAATATTTTTTTTTTTGGTTTGGACTGGAGTGTACTTTGGGGGTTACAGCACCCTTTAACAGTCAAGCCAGCCGGCCCTTTACTTATGACACAGACGCACGCTTGGCACTACATTGTTGATGCACGTGCGGCTACTGTGCACACAATTCACAAACGCAGAAAATAATTATTTTTTTGGTTTGGACTGGAGTGTACTTTGGGGGTTACAGCACCCTTTAACGGTCAACCCTGCCGGCCCTTTACTTAAGACACCGGCGCACGCTTGGCACTACTTTGTTGATGCACGTGCGGCTACTGCGCACATAATTTACAAACACAGAAAATATATATTTTTTTGGTTTGGACTGGAGTGTACTTTGGGGGTTACAGCACCCTTTAACGGTCAAGCCAGCCGGCCCTTTACTTATGACACAGACGCACGCTTGGCACTACTTTGTTGATGCACGTGCTGCTACTGCGCACACAATTCACAAACACAGAAAATATTTATTTTTTTGGTTTGGAGTGTACTTTGGGGGATACAGCACCCTTTATCGGTCAAGCCAGCCGGCCCTTTACTTATGACACAGGTCGCACACTTGGCACTACTTTGTTGATGCACGTGCGGCTACTGCGCACACAATTCACAAACACAGAAATAATTTTTTTTGGGTTTGGAGTGTACTTTGGGGGTTACAGCACCCTTTAACGGTCAAGCCAGCCAGCCCTTTACTTATGACACAGGCGCACGCTTGGCACTACTTTGTTGATGCACGTGCGGTTACAGCGCACACAATTCACAAACACAGAAAATATTTTTTTTTTGGTTTGGACTGGAGTGTACTTTGGGAGTTACAGCACCCTTTAACAGTCAAGCCAGCTTGCCCTTTACTTATGACACAGGCGCACGCTTGGCACTACTTTGTTGATGCACGTGCGGCTACTGCGCACACAATTCACAAACACAGAAAATATTATCTTTTTTGGTTTGGACTGGAGTGTACTTTGGGGGTTACAGCACCCTTTAACGGTCAAGCCAGCTGGCCCTTTACTTATGACACAGGCGCACGCTTGGCACTACTTTGTTGATGCACGTGGGGCTACTGCGCACACAATTCACAAACACCGAAAAAATATTTTGTTATTTGGTTTGGAGTGTACTTTGGGGGTTACAGCACCCTTTAATGGTCAAGCCAGCCGGCCCTTTACTTATGACACAGGCGCACGCTTGGCACTACTTTGTTGATGCACGTGTGGCTACTGCGCACACAATTCACAAACACAGAAAATAATTTTTTTTTGGTTTGGAGTGTACTTTGGGGGTTACAGCACCCTTTAACGGTCAAGCCAGCCGGCCCTTTACTTATGACACAGGCGCACGCTTGGCACTACTTTGTTGATGCACGTGCGGCTACTGCGCACACAATTCACAAACACAGAAAATATTTTTTTTTTTGGTTTGGACTGGAGTGTACTTTGGGGGTTACAGCACCCTTTAACAGTCAAGCCAGCCGGCCCTTTACTTATGACACAGTCGCACGCTTGGCACTACTTTGTTGATGCTCGTGCGGCTACTGCGCACACAATTCACAAACACAGAAAATATTTTTTTTTTGGTTTGGAGTGTACTTTGGGGGTTACAGCACCATTTAACGGTCAAGCCAGCCGGTCCTTTACTTATGACACAGGTGCACGCTTGGCACTACTTTGTTGATGCACGTGCGGCTACTGCGCACACAATTCACAAACACAGAAAATATTTTTTTTTTTTGGTTTGGACTGGAGTGTACTTTGGGGGTTACAGCACCCATTAACGGTCAAGCCAGCCGGTCCTTTACTTATGACACAGGCGCACGCTTGGCACTACTTTGTTGATGCACGTGCGGCTACTGCGCACATAATTCACAAACACAGAAAATAATTTTTTTTTGGTTTGGACTGGAGTGTACTTTGGGGGTTACAGCACCCTTTAATGGTCAAGCCAGCCGGCCCTTTACTTATGACACAGACGCACGCTTGGCACTACATTGTTGATGCACGTGCGGCTACTGTGCACACAATTCACAAACGCAGAAAATAATTATTTATTTGGTTTGGACTGGAGTGTACTTTGGGGGTTACAGCACCCTTTAACGGTCAACTCTGCCGGCCCTTTACTTAAGACACCGGCGCACGCTTGGCACTACTTTGTTGATGCACGTGCAGCTACTGCGCACACAATTCACAAACACAGAAAATAATAATTTTTTTGGTTTGAACTGGAGTGTACTTTGGGGGTTACAGCACCCTTTAACGGTCAAGCCAGCCGGCCCTTTACTTATGACACAGACGCACGCTTGGCACTACTTTGTTGATGCACGTGCGGCTACTGCGCACACAATTCACAAACACAGAAAATAATTATTTTTTTGGTTTGGACTGGAGTGTACTTTGGGGGTTACAGCACCCTTTAATGGTCAAGCCAGCCGGTCCTTTACTTATGACACAGGCGCACGCTTGGCACTACTTTGTTGATGCACGTGCGGCTACTGCGCACATAATTTACAAACACAGAAAATATATATTTTTTTGGTTTGGACTGGAGTGTACTTTGGGGGTTACAGCACCCTTTAACGGTCAAGCCAGCCGGCCCTTTACTTATGACACAGACGCACGCTTGGCACTACTTTGTTGATGCACGTGCTGCTACTGCGCACACAATTCACAAACACAGAAAATATTATCTTTTTTGGTTTGGACTGGAGTGTACTTTGGGGGTTACAGCACCCTTTAACGGTCAAGCCAGCTGGCCCTTTACTTATGACACAGGCGCACGCTTGGCACTACTTTGTTGATGCACGTGGGGCTACTGCGCACACAATTCACAAACACCGAAAAAATATTTTGTTATTTGGTTTGGAGTGTACTTTGGGGGTTACAGCACCCTTTAATGGTCAAGCCAGCCGGCCCTTTACTTATGACACAGGCGCACGCTTGGCACTACTTTGTTGATGCACGTGTGGCTACTGCGCACACAATTCACAAACACAGAAAATATTTTTTTTTTTGGTTTGGACTGGAGTGTACTTTGGGGTTACAGCACCCTTTAACAGTCAAGCCAGCCGGCCCTTTACTTATGACACAGGCGCACGCTTGGCACTACTTTGTTGATGCAAGTGCGGCTACTGCGCACACAATTCACAAACACAGAAAATAATTTTTTTTTGGTTTGGAGTGTACTTTGGGGGTTACAGCACCCTTTAACGGTCAAGCCAGCCGGCCCTTTACTTATGACACAGGCGCACGCTTGGCACTACTTTGTTGATGCACGTGCGGCTACTGCGCACACAATTCACAAACACAGAAAATATTTTTTTTTTTGGTTTGGACTGGAGTGTACTTTGGGGGTTACAGCACCCTTTAACAGTCAAGCCAGCCGGCCCTTTACTTATGACACAGTCGCACGCTTGGCACTACTTTGTTGATGCTCGTGCGGCTACTGCGCACACAATTCACAAACACAGAAAATATTTTTTTTTTGGTTTGGAGTGTACTTTGGGGGTTACAGCACCATTTAACGGTCAAGCCAGCCGGTCCTTTACTTATGACACAGGTGCACGCTTGGCACTACTTTGTTGATGCACGTGCGGCTACTGCGCACACAATTCACAAACACAGAAAATATTTTTTTTTTTGGTTTGGACTGGAGTGTACTTTGGGGGTTACAGCACCCATTAACGGTCAAGCCAGCCGGTCCTTTACTTATGACACAGGCGCACGCTTGGCACTACTTTGTTGATGCACGTGCGGCTACTGCGCACATAATTCACAAACACAGAAAATAATTTTTTTTTGGTTTGGACTGGAGTGTACTTTGGGGGTTACAGCACCCTTTAATGGTCAAGCCAGCCGGCCCTTTACTTATGACACAGACGCACGCTTGGCACTACATTGTTGATGCACGTGCGGCTACTGTGCACACAATTCACAAACGCAGAAAATAATTATTTATTTGGTTTGGACTGGAGTGTACTTTGGGGGTTACAGCACCCTTTAACGGTCAACTCTGCCGGCCCTTTACTTAAGACACCGGCGCACGCTTGGCACTACTTTGTTGATGCACGTGCGGCTACTGCGCACACAATTCACAAACACAGAAAATAATAATTTTTTTGGTTTGAACTGGAGTGTACTTTGGGGGTTACAGCACCCTTTAACGGTCAAGCCAGCCGGCCCTTTACTTATGACACAGACGCACGCTTGGCACTACTTTGTTGATGCACGTGCGGCTACTGCGCACACAATTCACAAACACAGAAAATAATTATTTTTTTGGTTTGGACTGGAGTGTACTTTGGGGGTTACAGCACCCTTTAATGGTCAAGCCAGCCGGTCCTTTACTTATGACACAGGCGCACGCTTGGCACTACTTTGTTGATGCACGTGCGGCTACTGCGCACATAATTTACAAACACAGAAAATATATATTTTTTTGGTTTGGACTGGAGTGTACTTTGGGGGTTACAGCACCCTTTAACGGTCAAGCCAGCCGGCCCTTTACTTATGACACAGACGCACGCTTGGCACTACTTTGTTGATGCACGTGCTGCTACTGCGCACACAATTCACAAACACAGAAAATATAAATTTTTTTGGTTTGGAGTGTACTTTGGGGGATACAGCACCCTTTATCGGTCAAGCCAGCCGGCCCTTTACTTATGACACAGGTCGCACACTTGGCACTACTTTGTTGATGCACGTGCGGCTACTGCGCACACAATTCACAAACACAGAAAATAATTTTTTTGGGGTTTGGAGTGTACTTTGGGGGTTACAGCACCCTTTAACGGTCAAGCCAGCCAGCCCTTTACTTATGACACAGGCGCACGCTTGGCACTACTTTGTTGATGCACGTGCGGTTACAGCGCACACAATTCACAAACACAGAAAATAATTATTTTTTTGGTTTGGACTGGAGTGTACTTTGGGAGTTACAGCACCCTTTAACAGTCAAGCCAGCTTGCCCTTTACTTATGACACAGGCGCACGCTTGGCACTACTTTGTTGATGCACGTGCGGCTACTGCGCACACAATTCACAAACACAGAAAATATTATCTTTTTTGGTTTGGACTGGAGTGTACTTTGGGGGTTACAGCACCCTTTAACGGTCAAGCCAGCCGGCCCTTTACTTATGATACAGGCGCACGCTTGGCACAACTTTGTTGATGCACGTGCGGCTACTGCGCACACAATTCACAAACACAGAAAAAATATTTTGTTATTTGGTTTGGAGTGTACTTTGGGGGTTACAGCACCCTTTAACGGTCAAACCAGCCGGCCCTTTACTTATGACACAGACGCACGCTTGGCACTACTTTGTTGATGCACGTGCTGCTACTGCGCACACAATTCACAAACACAGAAAATATAAATTTTTTTGGTTTGGAGTGTACTTTGGGGGATACAGCACCCTTTATCGGTCAAGCCAGCCGGCCCTTTACTTATGACACAGGTCGCACACTTGGCACTACTTTGTTGATGCACGTGCGGCTACTGCGCACACAATTCACAAACACAGAAAATAATTTTTTTGGGGTTTGGAGTGTACTTTGGGGGTTACAGCACCCTTTAACGGTCAAGCCAGCCAGCCCTTTACTTATGACACAGGCGCACGCTTGGCACTACTTTGTTGATGCACGTGCGGTTACAGCGCACACAATTCACAAACACAGAAAATAATTATTTTTTTGGTTTGGACTGGAGTGTACTTTGGGAGTTACAGCACCCTTTAACAGTCAAGCCAGCTTGCCCTTTACTTATGACACAGGCGCACGCTTGGCACTACTTTGTTGATGCACGTGCGGCTACTGCGCACACAATTCACAAACACAGAAAATATTATCTTTTTTGGTTTGGACTGGAGTGTACTTTGGGGGTTACAGCACCCTTTAACGGTCAAGCCAGCCGGCCCTTTACTTATGATACAGGCGCACGCTTGGCACAACTTTGTTGATGCACGTGCGGCTACTGCGCACACAATTCACAAACACAGAAAAAATATTTTGTTATTTGGTTTGGAGTGTACTTTGGGGGTTACAGCACCCTTTAACGGTCAAACCAGCCGGCCCTTTACTTATGACACAGGCGCACGCTTGGCACTACTTTGTTGATGCACGTGCGGCTACTGCACACACAATTCACAAACACAGAAAATATTTTTTTTTTTGGTTTGGACTGGAGTGTACTTTGGGGGTTACAGCATCCTTTAACAGTCAAGCCAGCTGGCCCTTTACTTATGACACAGGCGCACGCTTGGCACTACTTTGTTGATGCAAGTGCGGCTACTGCGCACACAATTCACAAACACAGAAAATATTTTTTTTTTTGGTTTGGACTGGAGTGTACTTTGGGGGTTACAGCACCCATTAACGGTCAAGCCAGCCGGTCCATTACTTATGACACAGGCGCACGCTTGGCACTACTTTGTTGATGCACGTGCGGCTACTGCGCACATAATTCACAAACACAGAAAATAATTTTTTTTTGGTTTGGACTGGAGTGTACTTTGGGGGTTACAGCACCCTTTAATGGTCAAGCCAGCCGGCCCTTTACTTATGACACAGACGCACGCTTGGCACTACATTGTTGATGCACGTGCGGCTACTGTGCACACAATTCACAAACGCAGAAAATAATTATTTTTTTGGTTTGGACTGGAGTGTACTTTGGGGGTTACAGCACCCTTTAACGGTCAACCCTGCCGGCCCTTTACTTAAGACACCGGCGCACGCTTGGCACTACTTTGTTGATGCACGTGCGGCTACTGCGCACACAATTCACAAACACAGAAAATAATAATTTTTTTGGTTTGAACTGGAGTGTACTTTGGGGGTTACAGCACCCTTTAACGGTCAAGCCAGCCGGCCCTTTACTTATGACACAGACGCACGCTTGGCACTACTTTGTTGATGCACGTGCGGCTACTGCGCACACAATTCACAAACACAGAAAATAATTATTTTTTTGGTTTGGACTGGAGTGTACTTTGGGGGTTACAGCACCCTTTAATGGTCAAGCCAGCCGGTCCTTTACTTATGACACAGGCGCACGCTTGGCACTACTTTGTTGATGCACGTGCGGCTACTGCGCACATAATTTACAAACACAGAAAATATATATTTTTTTGGTTTGGACTGGAGTGTACTTTGGGGGTTACAGCACCCTTTAACGGTCAAGCCAGCCGGCCCTTTACTTATGACACAGACGCACGCTTGGCACTACTTTGTTGATGCACGTGCTGCTACTGCGCACACAATTCACAAACACAGAAAATATTTATTTTTTTGGTTTGGAGTGTACTTTGGGGGATACAGTACCCTTTATCGGTCAAGCCAGCCGGCCCTTTACTTATGACACATGTCGCACACTTGGCACTACTTTGTTGATGCACGTGCGGCTACTGCGCACACAATTCACAAACACAGAAAATAATTTTTTTTTGGTTTGGAGTGTACTTTGGGGGTTACAGCACCCTTTAACGGTCAAGCCAGCCAGCCCTTTAACTTATGACACAGGCGCACGCTTGGCACTACTTTGTTGATGCACGTGCGGTTACAGCGCACACAATTCACAAACACAGAAAATATTTTTTTTTTGGTTTGGACTGGAGTGTACTTTGGGAGTTACAGCACCCTTTAACAGTCAAGCCAGCTTGCCCTTTACTTATGACACAGGCGCACGCTTGGCACTACTTTGTTGATGCACGTGCGGCTACTGCGCACACAATTCACACAGAAAATATTATCTTTTTTGGTTTGGACTGGAGTGTACTTTGGGGGTTACAGCACCCTTTAACGGTCAAGCCAGCCGGCCCTTTACTTATGATACAGGCGCACGCTTGGCACTACTTTGTTGATGCACGTGTGGCTACTGCGCACAC